>SNQJ01S0140143.1:5417-17318 GCA_010110895.2 Picea sitchensis | reverse complement strand
TCAAAATGAAAATGTCTCCTTGGTATATATAGGAGACTAGGAGGTATAATTACAACTAATGGCTTAAAGCCGACATAAATAAAATAGCATTACTAATATAATATGCCCCAATTAAGGGGTAATGAGCCAATATTAGGGCTTAACACTGGGACAAAAATTCATACAAAATTTATCTTTCCAAAGAAGGATTATACTCCACTTTTAGATGTTGGAGGAATTAGATAATTATTGGCTTTAGCTATTTGTGGGTCTATATATATGTCTTATTTACTCACTATATGACCCAACATGTTTCCTTCTAATACTGAAAATAAACATTTTCTTATGATTTAAGGATATGCCATACATTATGTAACATTCAAATAATTTTCTAAGATGTTTGATATGCTCTTCCCTTATTTTTGAGTGAATAGTCAGATCATCTTGATAGTCTTCCATAAATTTTCCAATCAAATATTTAAAAGCATAGTCCATTTCCCTTTGAAAAGTCGCATGACATTTTTCAACCCAAAAGGCATGTGAATATAAGCATAAGTCTCCCATGGTGTAACAAAGTTGGTATTAGGTCTATCCTCCTCAACAACAAGCACTTTGTTATATCCAGAAAAAACATCCAACATGGACATTAAAGTAGAACTTGTGACTTTTTGTAATAACATCTCCATGTTTGGGAATGGGTAGTTATCTTTAATACTTTCTCAGTTGAGATCTCTGAAGTCAACACAAAGATGAATTTATCCATTTTTTTTCTAACTACAACAATATTTGAGAGCCATTATGAATGTTTGATTGGAAAAATTATACCATCCTTCTTCAATTTTTCCAACTCCATTTTTACCAAGGACTTTAATTTTATATTTATTATCCTTAATTTTTTTTTAACATGCTTTGATTCCTCTTTGAGTGGTATAATATTTTGGAATATGTACTTGTCATACTCATTCAAAACATCATAACTCCAAGCAAAAATGTCCTGAAATTCCTTGAACAATGAAGTATATTGATTAATTTCATCAATTGTACAGTTAGTACCAAGATTTAAACACTTTGGAGAATTAGGCATACCAATATTGATTTTCTATGTCTCTTGAACCTTCTTAATAGATGACTCTTCTTTTGTATCAGATATTTTTGTTTGGCCATATCTTGTAATAAGAGATTCCAAACTGACACAATCCTTAGGAAAAACTACAGTACTTTGATCACCAAGTTATTTGAGAGAATCTTGGTTTTCTTATGAATCATTTGATAACATTGAATCATGATCTGTGAAGAAATATACATCATGTTCATCATTTTCAAAGACTTGCAAATATTATTTATTATCGGGTATTGAAGGTTGAAAAATTCTTTTGACATGAAATCTACTTTGATTTTGAGAATCATCTGAATTGAAAAGAGGCGCAACTACTGCCAATAAATCATTTTTCTGGTTTTTTTCTCTAGGAATGAAAAAGATATTGAAATAATTAAAAGAATCCATGATCTCACATACTTTTATTTCATAATGTTTTAGTTTTTCTTTATTTGTTATGTATTTCTTCTTGATATGGTTGATAAACAATTCTGATTCACCAGTTACCACCAAATTTTCTACTCTCATCTGGAGAGAAAGAATCATTCCTTGGATCAATGCTTCATATTCAACATTCTCGTCGGTACATGGGAATTCCAATATGATGGCACATGGATAAATACTAGATTTAGGACTTTTAAAAATGATACCATCTCTATTTCCATACTTAGAACAAGTGTCATCAATTGACATTTTCCAGGACCCTTGGAAAAAATCTTCTTCATTTTGCTTAAGAGGGTTTATTTTTTCTATACTAAGAACAAAAAAATATATCTTTCCAACATCAATATGATTATTCATTACTTCATTCTCTTTCTTATTTAATTATATGGGATTTCTATTCTCTCGAGGAACCCTAACCATTCTCCCATCTTTATTAGGAAGCATCATGCAACTACCAGCATTCATAATGTACCCTCCAATTAATGAATACCAATCCCTTCCTAATACAACTCCATATGTTGGAGACAAATCCACAAATATGATAGTAAAAATTGTTGTAATATGAGGGGTTTCACTTTTCCATGCACAAAAATATTTTATTTCACCATAGGCCAAGACTTTTCTTGAATCAATGGCATATATGCTTTCTCTGGTTTCCTAGTATTTTTTGCATCCCATTCCAAGTTCTTCCATCACTGATAGTGGCATGATGGTGTTAGTGGCTCCACTATCAACCAAAAAATTATGTAATTTGAAATAATGATTTTTTAGGGATATGTAAAGTAGTGAGGCTTTACCCCTTGGTCTTAATGATGAAATATTATTTTGTTGCCTTGAATTCATGACAGTAGCTTCTATTCTTGAATTTGTATCATCTAGTACATTCAAAATATTTTCTCTTTGTTGAGGTATCTTAACCACCTCCAGAAATGGTAAGGTAATTCTAAGCTTGGCTAATTCATCAACCATATTATAATTCATTTGTAGTGGGGTCTTTGTTTCATTAACAATTGTTTATTTTTTTGTTGGTTCTAGAGTATTAGCTTTTGTTTTTTCTTTCTCAGGTTGTTCCCTTGTCTTGAATTTATTTACTTTCATTTTGGTCTAGACAACATTATCTTGTGAACAATCAGGATCTTTGTGTTCATCAAAAATACAAAAATATGATGCACCCTCATCCATTTGTACTGATTCTAAAACTTCATCTTGGTTAAGCTTTGCTCCTTGATCAAAATGTTTTTCTTCTACAATTTATTCTAGCACAAGAGCATTAGGATTTGTAACTCTGGGTGCTCTTGGTCTATGTTCTTTGATTATATAATTCCTTATTCTTTGATCTTGTACTGGAAGTATTGTGTTTGGATTTGGTGGAACAAGATTTTTATCTCTTTTAAGTCTAGTAATCTCGTTCTAAATTTGTATAATTGTTCTATTCATTTGAGCCATCTCTATATTTTGACTTATTTCTTGGGCGGCTCCTGGATCATTTTTGACATTAGGGGGAACCCCTTGGAGAATTCCTCACCCAGTTTCTTGATTCTCAACACTTCTTGAAGTAGATGCTCCTTGAGGTGATATGGATAGAGTAGTCATTTGTCTTTGTACTTTTCCCAGAATGATCCCAGGATCATCATTAGTCTTTAACATATACTGTTTCATTTATGTTTCCTTTTGAATTGTTGCATGTAGATAATTTATTTGTGAATCTCTAATTGCATAATTCACATTTGAAGGCATGGCATTATTATAAAATTCAAACATGATAGGATCATTTGGGTGTTGTGCTTATGGGATCTTATTCAAAGTATTAAAAAATTGCAAGTTGAAATCTTTAATTATTTATCCTTTCTTGAGATTGATTTGAGTAAATTGAGTAAGCAAAGTATGATATGCAATGGGGGCACATACATAGTCATAAACATATTTTATTAGTAATCAAATGATCCAATTGACTAAGCAGGGAGAGAAAGATACCATTTGTATGTTGGACCTATCAAGATATGCAAAAATACTCTGACCATCACATCATCATGTTCATTCAAATGTATATCATAAACACTTATAACTTGATCCATATGTCTTTTTTGATCCATGATTCCATCACCTGAAAATATTTGTAGAACTCCTTGAGGTAGGGTTGGTAATGTATGTTGTTCTCCATGTATATTAAGTGGTCTAGACCTAACCCTTCTTCTTGGAATTCTCTTTCTATCATTTCTTTCTCTTTATTCATTTGGAACACCATTTATTTCTTCTTGATCCCCCATGATTAGGGTACCACTAACTTTTTATTTTGAACCTTGAAAAAATTCATGAAGCAAAAGCTTCTTACTTTTACTTCTTGTCTTCTTTTCTAGAGGGATATTTCTCTTTCTTCCTACCAAGAAAGAGTTTCCTAATATATTTCAATATTTCTCGACTTTTTTTTGTTTTTAACACTGTTACACATCAAAATTACTCACATCAATAGTGTCACAAGTGTCGTCATTACAAGTGTTATAAGTGTCGCATATTTTCCGCAAGTGTCACATCTTGACCACAATTGTCGCAAGTGTCGCAAACATCATACCACCATATTGTCTATGGCATGCCTCTAACAACATCGTAAAGGCACTTAATACACCTCAAAGACTAGTCTTGAAGAAGAGAAATCAATTGACAAGGAGTACAAGCCTTTTGCCATTGAAAAAGCCACTCAAAAGTCAAATTTGGAAGGGATTTCTCCCCTAAATACTATCAAGGATATCTCCCGTACATACTTTCAAGGAGTGTTGGCACTATGTACCCTCTTCTAGGGGAGCGTTCCAACACTATGTGTCCCTTTTGAGGGAGCATTGGCCCTTTTTGGGTGAAATTTGGTTTGTTGCAGGAAATCAGGGAAGAATCCCCTCAATCTCTAAAGTTCGTTGGATTCAAATATGAGTTCAAGGCATGATATTAGGGAAGATCCACAATTGAAGGAGAGGAATCCTCAACTTATCCCAAATATCTCTCAAGTGGTTGGGCCTATCCAATCTTATATAAGGAGGCCTTCTCATGGTGAAAGAGATGAAAAGATTGGAAGTATGAAACCTATGATCTCATAGGTAACATACAGTAGATGGAGATTGAGAATTACACCAAACTTATGATCCCATAAGTGAGATACCATTGAAGTATAATCAGTGTAGATTTCTTGAGCAAAGGGGTTGAACAAGGAGATCTAGAAGAAGTTGTTTCACCTTCATCAGAGGATTGTAAGTACTCTTCATTTGTTCTCATTAATATACATATATGCTTGGACTGTTTCTTTCAAGTTTGTGTTTGTTCCACATAAACTTGTCTCTAGTAGATAGATCTATATTTGATCTAATCTCAGTAGAATAGGAAGCTTGGTGTATCTTTGTTTGTTCTACAGGATCTATTGAGGAGCTTGGGATTAAAGCTCAACTTGGACTTTGCGAAGACAAACGCTATTTAAAAAGGGACACTTTTCTTCTTGCTCTTCATTCATTAGCTTAATTATATCTAAAAGGTTGTCAGTGACCAATGATAGCACCCTTTTTGTCTTGGTTTTAGGGGTCTAGATACCAAGAGGGAATCTACTTGTCCGCAGGAGGATTCACCTGTAACAGAAATTAGTGCCAAGGTGGTTGATTCGATCCCATCATCGATCGATCCTACTCTCCCGCTAGAGAGTAAACCCGATTATGCCCACGTTTTTCTCGTTGAAACGGGATCTATCGTGTCGGGGGGCATTCCTCCTTCTCCTGCAAGAACCCTTCCAAGTAATGAGGCCATCCTTTTTTATTGGGGTGTGCTAACTGGACCTCATCTTTCCTCTCACATTCCTTTCAAGATTACAGTAAAATTTTGTGGTCGGGACGTTCCTCATGCACTAATAGATGAAGGTTCGTACGTTAGTGTTATTTCCTCTATTACTTGGCAAGATTTGAGTTATCCTAATCTTGTGTCGGTTACCCAAACTATGTTCACTTTCAACAGAAGAACCAGTCACCCTTTAGGGATCCTTCCTCGGTTTTCTGTAAATTTGGGAGGGAAAATAGTCTTTATTTATGTTATGGTAGTCTGGGACCCCTTGGATTTTGATTTACTCCTTSGGCAAGATTATGTCTATTCCATGAAAGCTATTGTGTCCACTCTTTTTTATGTGATATYTTTCCCGCACGATGGAAGAATGGTGACTATTGATCAACTTTTGTTTGTTGGCCCCGACTTGACCATAAACCCAATGACCTCCCTAAACGGACCTTATATGCAGTCAGTATCACCCTTGCCACAGGTCAATTATGGGGCGTTATCTCCCATGACTTCAACTTTCGATAACTTAGATCCGGTAGTTGACATGGTGATCTCTTCGATACGGCTATTGAAGATTGATATCCTTACCCCTAGCGAGACCCTTGACATGTGTTCCTTCTGGAACATTCTTCTTCCATCCAGTGAAGATCTCTTGGAAGCCATGAATGATTTTTGTCCCTTGACATGGTGTCCTTCCAGAGTGTTATCCTCTTGGAAACCTTGATCAAGAAGAGTCCATGAGAATAGTTTCTCTTCTCCGTGTCAAGCTCGTTAAAAAATGAAACAGAGGCTACGAGCATAGTTTCTCTTCTCTGTGGAAAGCTCATTAAAAAATGAAACAGAGGTCATGAGTATAGTTTTCCTCTATGTAGCAAGCTCGTTAAAAAATGAAATAAAAATCTGGGGATTGAACCCAGAGCCTTGAGCATAGTTCTTTTTCTGTGTCAAGCTCATTAAAAAATGAAACAGTCACCTCTCCTGTCAGGTCAAGTCTTTCGCTAGATCTCGTAGATTTTGAGTCAATTATTTCGTTAGGTCTCATATTTGAACCTTCATTTCATTCACCCTTATCCTTCTTCTCCATCTAGTATAGAAATTGGTGACAACCTCAAAGTCGGTGAATGAATTGAAGCTTGGGGAGCATGTCTCCAGCCTTTTGATGATCATTCTGGAGTTAAGTCACTATCTTTTCAAGTTGGGGGCATACCGAGCTTAGTCTTTGTTCTTTCTCACACTCGTAAAAACATGAGAATGTAACTGAGCAACCTTTTATCTCTTTTTTGGGCTCACGTGGATACACGAAAAAGGAACCCCTTGGAGTCTCCTTTAAGCTCTTTTCAAACTCTCTAAACATGAAAAGATTGTCGAGTGATCTTGCTTCCTTTCCCAGTTGTTAAAAGGTTTGAAAGGGAATCTTTCGAGTGATAATTTATCTCTTTTTCATCCTTGCAATACTAACCTTACGAAAAAGGACAACATTGGAGTCGTCTTTAAGTCATTTTCAGACACTCTAAATATGAAAAACCATCGAGTTTACCTTCTCTTGACTCGTTAAACAATTATACATTGAAGGGCCCATATGGGACCAAACCCTTACTTCTTCTGGTTCATTAAACAAGGGAAGAGGTACTTACCGAAGGTGAGTTATATCGAGCATGTGTTATCCTCCTCGAGGTCATTAAATCAAAAATAGGTACTCATCTATCTAGATGGGGGAAAATTTTGAAGGAAGCAAGACAAGAAGTTTTTGGGAACATTAGAGGTCACTCTTACGGTCGCCCTTGAACACGGCACTTTGTCTTTGCATACATTTCAATCTATTGAACCTATGCATTGAACCAATCCTCTGAGTTTTCTTACTCATTTGGGTCACCCGATGAAAGTCACAGTGTCCATTGTATCATCATGTTTTGGTCCACGTCATGTTTCTACTGTTGTGCCTCAGTGTTCAAGGGAAGTATCTGCCTCGAGAGTCAGCCATCACAAATATCTTGTTTCAATACCCRTGTCAGGCCATGTTCATTTGATCTACCAATTTGCATCTCTTTGTTAGTTTTGTGTCATTGATGGGGGATACATCAAGGCCCTCCTACGACGAGTCTATTCCTTCCGACCTCAACACATTATCCGGGAACTAGACATAGAAACCAATTAGTACCTTAGGACCTGCATGCCTCAATGGCAGACCTCCTCACATCTGATAGTGGGTTTACATCATTGACCTATGATCGGATGATTCCACGGATTTTCAACTTCATCTCATCCATTCACATTTGTTGGAATGTACTAGAGTAACTTGGGAATCATTGACATCAATGGTGATTTCCCTCGCACTTGTTAACCGCTTACATCATTGACCAGTAATCAAGTGGTTTATTCCATGTTTGACATCAAGACATCTATTCACATGGTTAGAATCGTACTACATCGGGATCAGTAAGAAAACCCTGGGATTGTGTTATCACTTTGATATGTACTTTTCTCAGGTTGTGATGGAGTTTCTTTTGAACTTTGACACATATATTGTTACATAGATCCACTTTGTATCGGTCGTGGCTATGTCTTATCGTATCGTAGATCCACTGTGTATTTTTTGTGACTACGATCAAGTTCATGTCATGTGAGTATAGATCCACATTGTATATTCAGTGGTTATACCTTTTATCAATGTAATTATGGATCCGCAGTGTATTTTATGGCGGCCATACCTAAAACTTCTTTATCACTCAAGCATAGGTATGCCTGCCTTGGGTTTGAAACATGTCATAATATTTGTTTGATGGTTGTGTGCAGATTTTTCCAGCCTCTCTACATCCATACCCTTGCTTGAAAAAGTCTACAAAGTCCTTCAGTCATCATCGTCTTCTGACTTCGCACTTTGGGGGGCAATCTGTTACACATCAAAATTACTCACTTCAATAGTGTCGCAAGTGTCATCATTACAAGTGTTGTAAGTGTCGCATCTTGTCTGCAAGTGTCACATCTTAACCACAATTTTCTCAAGTGTCGCAAACATCATACTTCCATATTTCCTATGTCATGCCTCTAACAACATCGTAAATACACTTAGGACACCTCAAAGACTAGTCTTGAAGAAGAGAAATCAATTGACAAGGAGTACAAGCCTTTTTCCACTGAAAAAGACACTCAAAAGTCAAATTTGAAAGGGAGTGATCCCCTACATACTGCCAGGGAGAGTTGGCACTCTGTACCCTCTTCTAGGGGAGTGTTCCAACGCTCTTTGTCCCTTTTGAGGGAGCACTGACCCTTTTTGGGCGAAATTTGGTTTGTTGGGGGAAATCAGGTAAGAATCCCCTCAATCTTTGCAGTTGGTTGGATTCGAATATGATTTCAAGGCATGATCTTAGGGAATATCCACAACTGAAGGAGAGGAATCCTTAGCTTATCCCAAAGATATTTCAAGTGGTTGGGCCTCTCCAAGCATAAGAAGGTCTTCTCATGGTGAAAGAGATGAAAAGATTGGAAGTATGAAACCTATGATCTCATAGGAAACATACAGTAGATGGAGATTGAGAATTACGCCAAACTTATGATCCCATAAGTGAGATGTCATTGAAGCATAATCAATGTAGATTTATTGAGCAAAGGGGTTGGACAAGGAGAGTTGGAAGAAGTTGTTTCACCTTCATCAGAGGATTGTAAGTACTCTTCATTTGTTCTCATTAATATACATATACGCTTGGCATGTTTCTTTCAAGTTTGTGTTTGTTCCACATAAAATTGTCTCTAGTAGATAGATTTGTATTTGAGCTAATCTCAATAGAATATGAAGCTTCTTGTATCTTTGTTTGTTCTACAAGACCTATCGAGGAGCTTGGGATTAAAGCTCAACTTGGACTTTTCCAGGACAAACACCATTTACAAAGGTACATGTTTCTTCTTCCTCTTCATTCATTAGCTTAATTAGATCTAAAAGGATGTCAGTGACCAATGATAGCACCCTTTTTGTCTTGTTTTTAGGGGTCTAGATACCAAGAGGGAATCCGCTTGTCTATAGGAGGATTCATGTGTAACAAACACCAAATCATATAGTTGAAGCAAAATACTCCCTTGATTTTTGAGTCCCGCTTGTAACTGAGGTTGATTCAGTTCTAGTTGAGTCATTAAATTTCCTGGTCTATGAAACCAACCTTTTGTTCTCTCCAGTGGAGTCATGAAAAACGGTGTTGTTAAGGTTTTGAACAATCTGAAAATCAACACTAACCCACCCTCGGGTTCTATCTCCTATGATTTGAAATGTACCTCCCCATTGAGGGGTATTAGTACATCTAGTTTAAGGTCCAATTTCACCCCCTTAGGTCCTTCATCTTCATCCTATCCAGGTTCCACCATGGTTGGATATAATTCCAACAAACCCTCCATGCCTTTTATGGTAGGGTTAAATCTCCTTGATTTGAAAAAATTAATTAATGATCACATCCACCATGTTCCCAATAGGCCCAATATGCCAAACAAACTCCCCTCAAGTATCCCAAAATTTGAGGGTAATCTGGAGAGGATATCTCTAACCATATCATGTCCTTCCACCTTTTGTTTTCCTCACACTCCATAATGGAATTAGAGGAAATTTTCTCCAAAAATGGGCCTTATAAGAAAAACCATGCTTGTTGAGTTGGAAATTCAATGACCAATAGAATTTCAAATAATTGATTCAACCATAATAGTTGAGCTGGACATATAAAAGTCAAGGATGATTATGTGTTATGTTTTTATTTGAAAATATTTAACCATACGTACATCTTATCTTAGTTAAGATCTTGGTGAGATCATCTCGGGATATATTCAATATCTTTGAAATACTCAATATGGAATATTTTATATTATTAGTACTTTTGTTATTTATTGTATGATATCTATTATCATTTATTTATTATATTTCCATTATTATTATTATTATTATTATTATTATTATTATTATTATTATTATTATTATTATTATTATTATTATTATCAATAATAATGTGTGCTTCCATTATATATTAATAATGTATTGTTATTATTAGGGGTGACAGGTATAGGGGGAGTCATCTTCAATTATGATGGATAAAATATCATGGAATACTCCTGGGGACTAGGGAAGACCACTAATAATAAAGTGAAAAGCCTTGTTGTCTACATGGGGATCCAAATTTCACACTCGAGAAACACTCACACCCTCATTGTTCGTGGAGAATATGAACTATTAATAAGGTATCTCATCGGCCAAACAACTTCTGACACCCAAATTCCTAGCAGCCTTCATTCCCAAACTAAAACCCTAAAACGACAATTCACCAAGATCCACTTCTTCCATGTCCTTCACTCTCAGAATCAGGAAGATGATCGCTTAGATAAATAATCTAAGACTCTGGAACAGGGCCAAATCTTCATTAATCAATAGGATCCCATGCTTGGCTCCCCTAATTCTCACCATCTTAGACAGTTTCCCTTCTCTAAATTGGTCCTAACATGACCATGTTCCTCCCCCCTTCTTCCCCGTGCCACCTCCTCCACTTCTTGTCCCTCTACTTATTTCCTTGGAATATAATTTGTACCCATTGACGCCCTTCCCAACATCCATGGNCAGTTTCCCTTCTCTAAATTGGTCCTAACATGACCATGTTCCTCCCCCCTTCTTCCCCGTGCCACCTCCTCCACTTCTTGTCCCTCTACTTATTTCCTTGGAATATAATTTGTACCCATTGACGCCCTTCCCAACATCCATGGCATCACTCCCCCTGTTATTCTCTACATGAGATCTCGTAAGCTCATGGGTAGTTAAGGCCTCTTGTAACTTCAATTGTGTGCAAACGCTCTCCCTTCCGCAATTATGGTTAAATATCCACTCCCATTCCGGTATCTTTCTTCTTTTCTCCAACTAACTCCAGGACTTTGTGCTTCCATTCCCTCTTACCATCATGTGGTGGAGATCTAGAGCCCACTGCACTTGTCTGTCCTGCATCTCTGAGGAATTGAGGGAGCAATTTTGTTCTCTGTGAATGGATGTCAGGCGCGGAGAAGAAAGAACATACACTTGTATTAGGTATTTTCAAAGGGAAAATCAGGGGTTGTAGGATGATATTGTCAATTTGCAAGGTCAGTTTCATCAGCAAGAACTTAGGAATAATCAAGAGCTCGCAATTTGTCTCTACGGGATCAACAAGAACACCAGGCATATTAGAGAAATGGCTCAGCAAATGGGAAACCCATTAGACTACCCCCAGCATCCAACAAACTCCAATGAATCAAATGGATCAAGGCTTACCTCAAACTTCCACTTTGCAGCAAGTAACGAGCACCCTCTGGCACCTCTTTCTTCTTCGATGGCTCTAGCTCGGTCCAACCCAAGAGAAGGAAATCAACAACCAGAAGAAAATTCAGTAGCAAATCCATCAAATTTCCAGGAGGACCTGACATATTTTCACAATTTCTAGATAGGTTTTTGATGAAATGTAATTTTTTGTTAATTTTGTTTACATATGTAGCCATTTTTACATGGCAAATCAGTAGCTCCTACTGGACCGGTTTCACTAGCGCAATTAGATTGAAACAGTCAGAAATTTTTCTAGGAGAAGAACAAA
>SNQJ01S0140142.1:44117-61451 GCA_010110895.2 Picea sitchensis | reverse complement strand
CATACAAATCCTATTCTTAGTCTGATCTAATCTTCTATGCTGGAATAGGATATTCTGATCTCCCGTAGAAAAATGTTGTTACAGTGGTTGGAATGGTGTTGTCTTGAGGTACAACTGTTGCGGCCAGTGTAACAACTTCTTTATTTATCTTTTCTTGTTACGGTTGTTTGTAAAATACTGTTTCAGCATCGCAAATCACAGACTATTTTAGCAACGGGATTTGCATCCTGTTTGACTGTTTCAGCAACGTGGTCTCAAGCAGCAGTGATGGTTGTAATGGTGTTGGCTTAAGGTACAGCTGTTGCGGCCAGTGTAACAACTCCTTCTTGTTACTACTCTATGTGAAATGTTTTTTCAGCATCGCAAATCATGGATTGTTTCAGCAACGGGATTTGTGTACTGTTGATTGTTTCAACAACGTGGTCTTCAAGCAGAAATAGTATATTAACTACAGTTCAAATTATTTCAGCAACTATATATTTCTGATTAATGGCTAAGTATGAGAGTAATGTAAAATTACATGTAAAAAAAATTAAACATATAGCAAAGAGAAGAAACATTATATACCTTTGGAGAAATAGGTTAAGGTGATAATGTAGGCTTAAATATGAGTGGGAAAAGGATGTAATGATAGAAAAAAGTATGAGAAAAAAGGTACATTATAGGGTCCTAACAGTAACCATGCTTCAACATCATCTTACCTTTCTCTTTCATCATCAAAGGATGGTGGCATGAGCTTCCTCAGCTCTCCTTGCAAACTGTCTACCTCATGTCTCCTTCTTTGGTTCCTAACAGGAGACACCTGTGGATTTCTTAAGGAATATTCAAATGCATAAAACTTTATTGTTGAGTAAGGAGGTGAGTGGTGTCTATGAGCTCTGTTAGCACTTCTAGAATAACTCGGTCTTCCACGATTATATTTTCTTTCATGAAACTTGCCTTGTTACTCTTTCTTTGAGATATTATTGGATTGGCCTTGCAACTGATTTAATCTCTGAAGCACTCAAAAATTTATCTGACTTTTCTCTCTCATCATCCTCTCGTTGTCTTCCTTATAGCTCTGCACTTCTATTTTCAAGCTCTTCATAGTTTCTAGTAATGTTTCTTGTTCCCCTCGACCCTTGCATCCATTGGACTCTGTCTCTACATTTACAATTATGGTATTCTATCTTTTGGCCTCTTTATCGTGGTTGGAGGCTCCCTCGCCTTCTTCCATTTATTCAATATGAATTCTCAATTGATATGCTAAAATCCCTTAATTCTGCAAAATGTGCATGTGACCATTTTGTCAGAAATAAGCATATGATAAACAAAATTGTCAATAATGCTAGAGATCCTTTAAGTCATGATGAATATATATAAATAACACTTCCATGTTATCCATGGGCTGATACAAAAATCAATTCTTCACATGTGCTTCCTTGAAACCACTTTCCCAAGTGACCACGGCTTGAAACCGCGAGCCAAATCCCTCCTGGCACTTTTCTATGTTAGACTTACTAAATCTGAGATCGTGTGGTTTAAAAATGATCGAGGGATGAGATAAACGGTCCATAGAATCTTTGAGAATCTAGGCTTTGAGAGTTCTAGAATCTCCACACTGTCAAATCTTTTGGAGTGCCAAGTCTCTGGACTGCAGGATCTATTTCCACATATCCTTTCCTGATCAACAATGGATATAAACTTTGGACTTCCAAGAGTTCTCGACTCAAGAAACCTACAACTCAAATCCTTCAATGTACCAAGTATATATACCTTGGGATATTTCGCCAGTTCTATACTATAATCAATGGTTGATATGGACTCTGGCCTTTGGGCCTTCAAGAGTCATCTAACCCAACTACTTATTCATTGAATCCTCCAAAGTGCCAAGTCTCTGGACCAAGGGATATACTACCATGTTTCCTCTCTCAATCAATGATGAGGATTTACTCAACTCTTCAAATCTTCAACAGTTTATCATCCATCACAATTCATTCCTTCAAGATGTCGAACTGGCGAACTAAGCACCAAGGGGGTGCCATGTGGCAGAAAATACGTCATGGACACATGGCCCTATCCGATGGGTGGAACGTGTCATATAATAATTGGCATGAATGGTATTTGAAAAGAATGAAACACAGTGAAATGTGGCGAGCATCAAGTGTTTCCACATCACCCTAGGTGATGTCAGCATGCCACATCACTCTAGTGCCTCACGACTTTGGGACTTTCAAACTTCATAACTTCGAGAGACTTCTTCACACTACACCACAAATCCCTCGAACGTCGAATAGGATGATCTATGGACAAGTTTCCTTAAATATGAATGGTCCATATTTACTCTGAAGTTCAGGATGTCATAGATTTTCTGTCGATCCTCGACCATCGGTCATCAGTGATTAAAGATTTTCTTTTTCCGTAAGAAAAAAAAAGAAAAACGTCACTAGAATATGTCGATCCCCGACCATCAGTCATTGACGATCAAATATTTTCCTTGGTCCATATTCAACCCTTCACCCAATTCACCGACACCCTACCATTGACCGTCGAATTTTTTTTTTAGTGAACTTCCACATTCATAATTTTTGACAAAATGATAGGTGAATCTGGGACATTGATCTCCTGACCAAGAATATCTTGACTGTTGATTTTCTCCAACTCCCCAAACAACCAAAATGAATAGGAACTATCGATGTTCCTCATTTTTCAAATCTTCGAATCAATCCTAGTTGTCGATTTGGTATTTTTCGCCGAACTTTGTAAAAATTCGAATTTTTAAATATTTTCAAGGACAAATCTAGACCATTGATCCAACATCAAACATGATATCAACTATTGATTCTCCAAACTCTATACAACATTATAGAGACCATTAAAAATCAATTTTTTTGACCTTCTATGTCGAATTGGGCTCTGTGACTCCATATATAGAATCCATTAACTTCTTATTCAATCCTAGAATCATTCAAACTCATATCCGTTCATGAATTTTGGGGATTTCACTCAAGTGTTTCCATTATTTTCCCCAAATTTGCACATATATATAAAATGTGTAACAACCAATCTTCCTAATTCACACTTGTTCTGGCCCGTAAGAGTCTAGTGTTTGAACCATAAGATATGATATCAATTTGTAACTTCCCCAGCCACCCAAGTTTGGAAACACCACTACAATTATACTTTGTTACCAAACTGTAACATACCCGGCCTCCCACAAGACGAGCATGCCACACCAAGAATGAACCTCTTGGATGATTTTGAAACTCTGATAACAATTAATTAATAAGAACCATTAAATACATGCATGCAATGATCAAGATTCATACCACAACATAAAAGACATGCACAATATACCATTCACAACATTACCTAGCAAGCATGCATATTATAGGTACAATATCAGGTATAATAATTTGATATGCAATGGAAATAAATACACAAGCAAAGGAAACCATAACAAAGAGAACTTATCTTTTATAAAAGAGGACACCAACTGGTTGCATACCAAGGATGTTCCACCCAACTGTAGACATTGTTGTTGCAAGTATCAAAAACAATGTCACCCCCAAGTGAGGGCTATGAATCCACAAGGACGGTTCCATAGTGTTTCTTGGCTTCCCAAGATAGTCAACACTCAAGCTCTCACAGGCTTCTCCAACACTCATAGCAATACAAGTATCCAACTCTCTTCTACCCATCCTGCACCATCCAAGAGAATGGACCTCCACCCTTCTCTTCCAAGAAGTCCCTCACACAATCCTTCTCCTTCCATGGCCCTAGTTCAGCTGATCTAGAATATCCATGTTGGGACTCTCAGAACTCGTAGATTTGATCAAAGGTGAACACATGTCAAGCATCTCAAACATGCAAGCCTCCAATCATGGTTGGATTACACCAACAATATCTATAGCCTAGAACTGTGGTTGTTCTTCAATAGTTCATCTTCCTTTCCTAAGCCAAGACATGAAAATGAGGAAAGATGACTGAGTGAAGGAAAGAATGGAGTGCAGACTCTAGGAGATAGGGTGAACAGTGAAAAAAACAAGTGACTGAACTCGTGAGGTGACCAACAACAACACCAGAATGGGGATGGGAATGAGAGTGAGTGAATGACCAAAATGAATGAGAGAATTTTCCAATTAGAGAACGAACTCCCCCAATAGACTAGGGATGGGTTTTTGTAATTCGTGGGGATAAAAAACCTCTTGTACTTCCCCCAAGGGATCATGTAATTGATTCCCCCCCCACATTACACAAAATGGGTAATATAAAATAAATAATAACTTATCCCCTCAATCCCCCTATCTTGTGGAATCATAGCCCCCTATAACTTTAGTCCTTGTTTGTCTAACATCCAACGACGTATTTATTATTAATAATGATCAAAACATTAAATCTCTTAGGAATATTGTCCTTTTCATAATTGTTTGGGCACTCTGGCCTCTCAACAATGTAACAATACTTTATTTAATATGGCGGCTCAAACCCCGGGGTGTTACACTCCCACATTGGGTTTCCACATAAAAATATCAGTGGATTGTGTATGTGTATGATTGTTCATTTGTTAATTATTTATTTAATCTGCACTTGTTGAATGATAATGGTATATTGATTACAAAGATAAATAACACCTACATAATGTGCTTAAAAGGGAGAAAATTCTATATTATTGATTCACCACCCCCTCTTAGTAATCCAACAATTGGTATCAGAGAAGGTTCCTTCTGAAATTAGTTTAACCAATGGAAGGTAGATCATGGAGAGCGACAATATGCACAAAAATGAAATGCCACACTTTGATGGACATAACTATGAATTCTGGAGTAGAAGGATGAAAACATTTGTACAAGCACATGGATTTGAGTTTTGGAAATAAATTGTAGATGGATATAAAGAAATTGTCGTTCCTCCAACAAATGAAAATGGAAGGAAAATCAGTCTAAATAAGTCAAAATCCAAAAATTCTCTTTTGAACGGTCTTGGTGATTTGATATATGGAAACATTATGCATTGCAACTCCACAAATGATATTTGGGATAAACTTCAGAATGTTTATGAAGGAGACTCAAAATTCAAGGAAACAAAGATTCAAACTTACAAAGTTCAATTTGAATAGATCAAGATCAACGAAGATGAAAATATTGTATCTTGCTTCTTCCGAATTGATGAAATAGCGAATGTAATCAGAGGATTGAGAGAAGTAGATGAATCTATAATTGTTCAAAAGTTACTAAGATATATTCCAATGAGATTTGATCTTAATATATCAAAACTATAAGAAATAAGAGATATGGATTCTATAAGCATGGATGAACTACATCGAATTTTCATAGCCTATCAAATGAGAACCAAACATGGTAATCTAGTTACAAAATAAGCAACACTCAATGCATCCAAGAATTTAAATAAAAGGGAAAGAAAAAGGAAAAAGAAGATAGTTGTTGCGCCTCTTTTTTCACTTGAATGAGCAAAACAGAGGTGCTTACAAGCTTAGTTGGGTTAGCTAAGCAAGACAACAGTAAAGGAAAGGGTTAGAAAAATAAACATAAAATACTAAGCTAAGAATTAAACTAAGAAAGGAAAGAACAACTAAACTATTGAGCATAAGGACATAAGAACAAGAAACAAACAAGACTCATGTCACCAATGGAAAGGATTGTATTAGTGAAAAGAAAACACCGAGAAGAAATGGGACTTTGGGTCCCTTCTTCCTCCAAGGGAGGGCTCTTGGACCCCCAAAATTGAGCTCTTATTACAAATTTGAAACTTGAAAGAAATGGTGAAAGAATCCCAAGCTAACCCACTCAAAAGGTGATGTGGATTGCCCAAATGGAATGGTGCTAGTATTCTCTTGATGAGAAAAGAGGATTCCCCAAGAGAATAGCAGCAACATAACCTTGCAAATGAATTCCTTGAAAATGTAGTGCACCCATGGTGGCCTTGTTTTATAGCATCACTTTGAGGTATTATGCACCCAGCTTTTAGTATGAAGAGGGGTTGTTTAGGGCACCTTTAGGTCTTTGACCATCCACCCAGCTGGATCCAGTCAAGATTTGGATGTCAAATCAACTTGGAAGTTGAACCAGAAGTGGGTGGGAGGCCAACAAATTTGATAAATGTGTCATTCTCAGGTATGCGCGGCTTTTAGTGTCCAAAGGTGTGCATCGTGCACATGTGCATTTTTCCTGCGTTTCTGGATGGCACATGTGTGCGCGCGCCCTGTGTAGTCATAGTGCATCTTGATTTTATAACTGGTTGTATAGTTTTGGACCTTTTGGAAATGATTTTTGGTAATTTTGGTCCATGGGTGGACTCATAGTTGTTTGAAGATGCTGGATTCCTGTAACCATTTGCGAACAAAATTTCAGTGATAACAGATGCCCCCTGATGGATGAGGTTAGGAGAATATGGATAGCCGAAATTCATCAATGTTTCTTCTACTGATAATACCGTTGTAAGAAAGAGCGATAATGAGGGCATCAAGAGTGACCTGTTGGAATGAGAAGGGAACCTATAGGACCCAACCTTTTGCAAGTTTTGTAAAATAAATTGTGTACAAAGGAGGTGGGCATGCCCCATGCTCATGTCATGTAACTAAAAAAAAGGGGGTGTTGTACAGTAACTAAAACTGTGTGTTGATGTAGACAACTGCAACGCCCTCAAGGGCGATTTTGATAAAGGTAGAGGAAAATTATGATGAGGAACATACTCTGAAAAATAGGCAATGACACTTGTAAGAAGTATCACGGATTCTGTGGGCGTTGATAGCCAAACAAAGTTCATAGGTCTTCAGAAAATATAAGAAACAATTACAATAGTTGCAAAGTAAGACCCACCGTAACATGAGAAAGTGTTGAGGTTGAATGTTATGCGGGTCAATGACAGTAGGGAGCACTGATGGGTCTCCTTGTGTCGTTTGAGACTTCTCATTGTAAATGTAATGAGAGTCAAGATACTATCACCCTTTTGGAAACTGTGCTGATGTTGACAAAAAGGGAGACACGACTCCTAGAAGCAAAGGGCTTCGTGAAATCCACTAGGTGAGGTCAAGAACTAAGGAGTTACATGGATGAAGTCAAGATGCATGGAGACTCAAGACTACCCTTGGTTGGGGATATATGCAAAGTATAAGTGGCTGCAACCGTTTAATGAGGTCAAGTGTTAGGGGGGACAATGAGACATGGGATAAGTTGTGCCAGAGGCGGGACAAAGTGAAAAAACTCAGAGAGTAGAGGTAGGTGGCTTGTAGGATACTCGGAGTTTACGGACGATGTCAATAGGAGTAGATGATAAGGAATGCCCCAACCAAGGGCGACATGGGTTGCATTTTCTAGGAAGGTCGCCAAACGTGACGACAAAAAGCTATGTAAAATGATGGAAACACTGGCTTAATTACAAAAAGAATTAAAAAAATCAGTGGGGATAATAATGTAGATACAGAAATGGGTGCCCCAGTGTAGGATGGCTTGGCCTGAGGATGGCACAAGTTGGTGTAAAAAACAAGTGGGGGGTTGGGGCCCCATAGGCTGGTTTCTGTAGTAGGGCAATGTATGGAGGGAAATTTGAGGATGGGCAGACTGATGATGGGTGAAATGGATGGTAAATGGTGTTGTGGGAGTGCAGTCAAAATAATTCATGAGGAAGTGCCCTGGGAGTCTATTGGGTAGGCTAGCAAAATGAGGAGAAGGAATATGTGGCTGATTCTCGACATGATGTAAGACTATCGAGACTCCCATCCCTAAAGGTTGAAAACAACATGAGTGTCAAAGTGCCAAAGGGGGGTATAAATGGGACAACTCATGTGGGGCAGAGTGCTACCGGGTGACAGTACCCACAATGCAATGGAGGTGACAGTACTGTAGAGCCGGATATAGGGACCCTAAAGGTAAATTGTAGAGGGTGTGACTGGAGATGAAATTGAGATTCAGAGGGAATGATTACATGCCAGTGTTGATTATATACTTGAAGGCATCGCGTTGGTGTATGATGACCAAGTACCTACACACATGACAACCAAATACTCAATGTGAAAAATATCTGAAGAGAATTGAACTGACAATCATTTATTTGATAATTTTGAACATGAGTGTGCATACCTGGACATGGTATGAAAAAATGGCACCCCGGGGCTAAGGATGAAAGATGGCTCGGGGACTGTCTTGATGTAGAGGATGGGTTGTTGATCCTGTGGCTGAAGACAGATCAAAAAATGGACACCCAGAGCTCCCAGAAAAGGGTCTGAAAGTTTGGAAAAAAGGACTATATATAGTTGTAGGGCCCACATTGCCATCTCATTTGTACCTGCTATCAGAGTGATTGGACGAGAGATATTCAGAGGAGATTTGGAGATTCTGGGATAACGAGGTAGCCGATTCAGGACCAATGAGCTTCAGGTTAGTTATCTTATCGTCCTGCATAGAATTAGGTTTTCTATTTGTGGGCAGGGCCTGTACGGAGGGTCGTATAAGGGGTTTTGTGGGTGTGGCCCCCCCAGTGCACGGGTGATCAGGAAATATGTGTGCATGGGTACGTGCCTATTATCCAAATTTTCGCGTGCAGGGGCACCCTAATGAGGGAAATAGGCGCGCATGGTATGTGCTCCTGTAAGCAAAACAGTTGTGCATGGGTGCACAGCTGTGTAGTGGACAAGCACACTATGATGCACTCCTATGTATGTAACATGGGTGAATGAAGGTGCCTTTGTATGGCCGACAGACACGCACACATGCACACCTGTCAGATGGACAAGAACGCATTTGTGCATGCCTGTGGGGTGAACAAGCGCACATGTGTGCATGCCTGTGGGGTGAACAGGCACACATGTGTGCATGCCTGTGGGTTTAAACAGCCATGCCTTGGGGGCAAAGATGACGGGTGAAAAAATTATCCTTTTTGGATATTTTTGATGTGTTTATGTTTGATATGGTTGATCGAGAACTGGATTATGTGATTGCAGGTGATAATTTTGGACGATGTCAGTTCATTGGAGAGAGAGGGATTGGTCACAGCTCAGGGAGGATATGGCCATTGAGGAGCCGACAGTTCGTGACACTTTGGCAGCTTGTGGGTTGCTGAAGTTTTTTGGGTGCCCCTTGATACGGGCCCAGGAGTACCTCCTACAGTTCTTGATCTAGATGTGGAGTCTGGATTTGCATTGTTTTATGGTGCGGGGTGAGCAACTGGCCTTCACTGCGGTGGAGGATGTGTATTTTCTGACTGGGCTCCCTTTTCAGGGAACACCCATTATCGGCGGAGCCCATATTACTGGGGGACAGGCAGTTGGCTACCTTAGGCAGGAGGTATTGTTTGAGGGAGGATTTTATGTCGGGCTCCATGGTGAGTATCGGGGCTATGGATGCCCTGGTTCATCGTTGTGTAGTAATGATGGTTGTGAGGGTTTATGGGTCCCTCATGACTCAATGGATCAATGGTGGTCAACTGAGGATTATGGGGAGGGCACTGGCAGGAGAGAATTTTTCCTGGGGCTAGATGTTGCATGCCAAGATGGTAGGGAAGCTCGACAGGTGTCAGGTTACAGACTCAGGGGATTTTTCTTTTGGGTCCATCTTGGTTGCATGGTTTTTGGAGAGGGTGTCGATGTTGCACCCTAGAGTGTTATTAGGTGCACCTGGTGTGCGAGATCCACGACTGATGCAGTGGTCGAGGATTTTGATTCTCCATGGTGGTGGGGAGGGTGGCCATTTTTTCACGGTCGAGGTTGCACATGTGTGGCAGTAGATGTCGTAGATCATACTGCAATATCCGTATTGTAGGGTGGACTTTCGGGGTGATCTGGATATGGTGTTACCTCTAGGAGAGGTGTTCGACCACCGAGGTATGATGTGACATTTTGATATTTTGATATTTAGATAGTATAACATGTGTATTATGTTACATGTATAGATGGATGTTGATGCTATCCTTTGTTTGTTTGTATGTGTAGATGTGGGACCTCGCGGGCGTGAGGTTGAGTTGGTTAGAGTGTCAGCTTATCAGGGGCCGGTGAGGCCTCCATGGGGAGAGCCACGGGAAGGAGAGAGATGATGGTGCGAGGATGTTGAGGTGAGACCAGCGGGTGATGAGAGAGTGGCTAGGAGACATCATTTCGACAACCCTGGTGCAAGGCCATCATATGCTCCTCTAGCCGAGGCCGGGGGAGATTTTGAGGATATTCCCCGCCACTTGGAGGCGGTGCTACAGGGAGTGCCTAAGGGCATGTGGTCGCATATCCATGATGAGGGAATCCTAGAGTAGTGTGTGGGGGTGTCGTTGATGTGGCGGAGCGTGGTTCGATGAGGAGCAGTAGAAAGTGCTGCGATGACAGGGCGGTTACCTCCAGGTCCGCAGGGACCGATAGAGGGTGGGGCACCACCTCCTGAGGGAGGGCTAGGTGGTAGTGCTCTAGAGGCACCATGAGTGTATCTATGTGTATTTTTGTATATTATATAGGCTTGTGAGCCCATTTGGTGTGGTGACAACAGTTTTGTACTGAGATGGTTTACTGGCCTACCGATTTTGTACAGGATGTACTCTATTTTTGTGTAAACATTTTGATGAACTTTTGACCAATATATATATATATATATATGGATATACATTTTGGGGTATTTATGATGTTCAGATGTGTGTGAGAATTTTTTAATGTTGTTTATGATGCCTAATCTATATTCTGTGATAGTCTTCTGATGGTTTATGTGTGTGTAAAGGTGTCTTGATGTGATATATGCCAATCTAGTACAATGTTAGCTAGGTTATCTGTGATTTGATTAAATTGTCTTGGAATATGTGTAAATGTAATGAAATCAAAATGTCGAGATAAAAGTCTAACTTGCAGGTATTTGCAAAAGAGGCAAGGATCGCGGACATGGTACACATTGTTGAGTTGGAGGACAACTAGTTGTGAGTTAAGTAAGACACTAAGGTGACGAATACGATGATGGCTAGCATCGGCGAGGAGACCAATGATGGCAGTGTACTCGACTTGGTTGTTGGTTGTGAAGCCCAAAAATATTCCACTAGAGTGGAGCAATTCATGTGAGGGAGAATAGAGGGCCCAAGCAGCCGAAGCGAGATTCTGTTTCCAATGGCTGGTACCATTGATGTAACCGATGTGGTAGGCCGATGGAGGAGGCATCTGTCAATAACAAAAATGATAGTTTAGACGTGAGGTGTGGAAAAAAAAGATTAAAAACACTATAAAAGAAAATAACCTACTATAGAATGGCTATGCTCAGGCGTAAAATTTCTTTAAGTGCAACCCGTTGATGGGTTCTATGAGAGAGAGGCCTTCAGGGGAAGTCGGGATGTATGCACCTTTAGTGAGGCAATGTTGGATAATGTAAGGGCCATGCCATAGTGACTCAAATTTTCCATGACTCAGGGTATCATGAGCGATATCGTAAGAAAGGACGAGGTCATCTTCGTGAAATGAGATAAGCTTGACATGGCGATCAAAGGTGGATTTTGACCATTTTTTGGCTGCTTCATTGTTCTGTAATGAGGATCGACGATCTTCATCCAGGGACTCTAAGTTCAGCAAACATTGTTTCATTGGAGTAGTGTCAGGTAATAGCTCAATTGCAGTGCGTAAGGTGGGAATTTCACACTTGATAGGAAGAGTGGCCTCGACCCCATGGACGAGATGAAATGGTGTGAAAATGGTGGTGATTTTCACGGTCGTACGGTAGCCCATAGCATGGAAAATAACATATGATGTCAATTGGTCTTATGTTTGTTAACCATGCACTGTAACATGGTCTTGAGGACCTTGTTAACTGCTTCAACCTGTCTGTTGGACTGAGGGTAATATGGTGAGGCAAAATCATGGGAGAATCCTAACCAGGATAAGAATTCGACGAAAATATCATTCTCTAAATGTTTCCCGTGATTAGAGACTAGTTGGAGTGGTACTCCAAAGAGGGATATGATGTGATTAAAGAAAAAAGGCGTTGCAGTGTTAGCAGTTTTGTTGAAGGTAGGCATGGCTTCAACCCACTTTGTGAAGTAATCGACTACGACAATGATGTATTTGTGTCCATTGCTGGATGGAGGGTTGCAAGTCATGAAGTCGATGCCCCATTTACAAAAGGGGCCTACAGTAATGACTAGGTGTAGAAGAGAAAGTGGTGCTTATGCTTTGTTGGCATAAAGATGACATTTATCGCATCATTTCATGGCATGAATGCAATCATGAAACAATGTAGGCCAAAAGTAACTTTTGCAGATGACTTTTTGAGCAATGGGCATCCCTGAAAGATGGCCCCCACACGCGCTGCTATGGCAGTCGTTCAAGACTCGATCAACCTCGTCAATAGTCAAGCATAGACAGAGTATGGTGTCTACCCCTCGCCAATATAAGATATCTCCAATGAGGATATAGTGGGGGGCCTGATAGCAGATATGGCGACGATCATCTTGTGAGAGGTAGTTACCGAACGTTTGGGTTCGGAGGTAGACAAGGAGGTCACTATACGAAGGATCATCCGAAGTGATGTAAAAGATATGTTCATCGGGGAAGTCGATATTGATGGGGGCACTGGTAGTATCATGTAATATACCAGATATAAAAAGTATGAAGAACAAAAATAAAATGCTAGAAATGGCAGAATAACAGTAATATAACCAACATAATCTCCACAATAACACAGAAATGATATAAGAATAACAACAAAAATAACACTTTGATTCAGAAAGAAATGTTCACGAGCCTCTTCGAGGGGGAAACCTCCAGTCGAGAAGTGCTCTGTTACAATAATCTCCAAGCTAGGGTTTTCATACCCTCGACCCTTATTTATACTAAATATGTCTATCAAGAGAAGAATCTAGAGGAAGATCCTTCTAGAAGCAGAAGCTTCTATTAGGTCTTCTTACATCCTCCTTATTATATTTTATTGAAAGGCCTTATTAATATTGACCTTTATTACATTCAAATATATTGATATACCTATGTGCGGGTTAGGACCTTAACATGTCCGCCCCCTTAAAAACAACCTTGTCCTCAAGGCTTGAGGTATGGAAACTGTTGCAGAATGGTAGTTGGTTCCCAAGTGGCATCTACTGAAGTTGTATCTTTCCACTGGACTAGCACTTCCTTGATGGTTCTCTAATGCAAGAGATGCTCACACTGGTCCAAAACTACTTCTGGCGCTAGCCAAATGGATCCTTCTTCAGCTAACTCAGGAAGGTTGGTTTGAATTTGGCACCTAGTTCCAATCACCTTCTTTAAGAATGAAACATGAAAAACAAGATGTAGCTTCGACTAACTAGGCAGAGGTAACTAATAGGAAACTTGTCCCACACGCTTGAGAACTGTATAAGGACCATAAAATTTGGGTGCTAGCTTCTGACAATGCTCAACCTTGAGGGAAGTTTGCTTGTATGGTTGCAGTCGCAGAAACACTTGATCCCCTTCTGCAAATTGATGTTCAAAGCCACCTTGATCTGCTTGTTGCTTCATGCGATTCTGTGCCATGACCAAGTTCTCTTTAAGGGTACAAAGAATATCCTCTTGAACTGTAAGTGTTTGGTCAACTGCCTGGACCTTCAAGGTACCCAGTAAGTATGAGAGAAATGAACGTGGCTTCTATCCATATACCGCTTCAAAAGGAGTCATGCGTGTAGTTGTATGGTAGGAAGTGTTGTACCACCACTTAGCTAGGGGTAACCATTGAGCCCATTGTTTTTTATTTTCATAGGCAAAACACCTTAGATATGTTTCCAAACACTTGTTGACAACTTTCATTTGACCATCAATCTGGGGATGATAAGCTATGCTGAGATGCAATTGGTTGCCCTGTAGCTTAAACAGTTCTTGCCAAAAATTGCTTGTGACAGTTGGGTCACGATCAGAAACAATAGAGTGTGGCATGCCATGAAGCTTGAAGACCTGTTCCATGAAAATTTGAGCCACCGTGGATGCAGTAAATGGGCGTTGAAGAGTGCAGAAATGAGCATACTTGGAAAGGCGATCCACAACCACCATTATGACTGATTTATTTCCTGATTTGGGTAAGCCGGTAATAAAGTCCATAGAGATATCCTTACAAATAGTAGGTGGAATTGGAAGTGGTTGCAGTGTGCCAGGATATTTGACTGTTTCTCCCTTGTTGCATTGAAACACCTCACATTCAATGACAAAATTATGGATGTCCTGTTTCATACCATCCTAGAAAAAAGAATGTTTGACCCCGTCATAGGTTTTGGTGAACCCGGAGTGCTCCGCTATGGGTATAGAATGAAGCTCAGTAAGTATCATGGATTTAAGCTTTGATTGTTTGCTTAAATACAAATGGCCTTTGTATAGAAGCTCATCTTAGAGCCAAGAGTACCCTGGGGGAGATGGAGCATTGGTTTGCAATTGTTGGATCAGATGGGAACTTTTGGGATCTTGTATCCATTCCTGGCACATAGCTTGGAGCCAATATGGTACAATGAAGGAAAGAGAAAAAAGGGATCCTTCTTCTTCACATTTTTCAGGTCAGTGCATCCACCACCACATTGTCTTTTCCCTTCTTGTAAATGATATCATAATCATATCCAAAGAGCTTAGTCACCCATTTGTGTTCCTCTGGGGAGGAAATGCATTGTTCTAGAAAGTACTTGAGGCTTTGATGGTCTGTCTTAATTTGGAAACATTGCCCCAAGAGATAAGGGTGCCAAATATCAACGACATGCAAAATAGACAACATTTCCTTTTCATAAATGGGTTTGCCCAGATTCCTTTCAGATAGTTCCTTGCTGGTGAAGGCCAAAGGTTGACCCTCTTGCATAAGGATAGCATCGATTCCTTTCCCTGAGGCATCACATTCCAACACAAAGGTCTTTGTGAAATCAGGAAGGGCCAGGACCGGAGTGGTGCACAAGACCATCTTCAAGGTTTGAAAAGATTGAGCAGCGGCTAGAGTCCAAGTGAAATAGTTATTTTTTAGGAGAGCAGTGAGAGGTGCTACAATATTTCCATAATTCTTAACAAACTTTCGATCATACCCTGTTAAGCCTAGAAATCCACACAATCTTTTGAGATTCTTTGGGTGAGGCTAGCCTTGCATAGCTTCAATATTTTTTGGATCCACCCTAACGCCATCCTTGCCAACCAGATGACCCAAGTATTCTACTTCTGAGGCACCAAAAGAACATTTAGACTGTTTCAGGAAAAGTTGGTGCTGAGAGAGTAGATGGAGAACTTGATCCACATGAGTAAGATGGTATGTCCAGGTTTTTCTATAGATGAGGATATCATAAAATAAAACTAAGACAAAATGACAGAGAAAGGGATGAAAGACATGATTATGAGGCTTTGGAAGGTGGAGGGGTCATTACACAAGCCAAAGGGAATGACCAAAAACTTATATTGGCCCTCAAGAGTTCGAAAGGCCATCTTGGGAATGTTTGCCTCTTTCATACATATCTGGTGATAGCCCGAGCAAAGATCAAGTTTAGTAAAGAATTGGGCGCCACTCAATTCATCCAGGAGGTCATCAATGATAGGAATGGGAAATTTTTCTTTAATGGTTAGTTTGTTGAGGGAACGGAAGTCAGGACACATTCTCCAAGAACCTTCTTTCTTCAGGACCATGACTACAGGAGAATAGTAAGGGCTCGTACTAGGGTGGATAACGCCTGCATTAAGGAGTTCCTAGACCATTTTCTCAATTTCATTTTTTTGTTAAAAGGGGTGGCGATACGGACGAATATTGGGAGGAAGCCTTCCAGGTACAAGGGGAATGGAATGATCATGAACACCGCGAGAAGGAGGGAGTACTTGGGGAGTGGAAAATACCATTTGATGTTTAGAAAGGAGGGCTTTGAGGTCTTGTGGCACCGTGGGTGTCTCTGTTTCTTGTATGACATGGAGTTGGGCAATGACACTAGAATGAAATTTATTGAGCAACTTTTCCATGCGATGGAAACTAATGACCTCAGGTGAACCAACAATGATGCCTTGGAATTTATATTGGTTGCCTTCCTGGTTGAATTGCATGGTTAATGCCTTAAAATCCCTGAGAATGGAACCCAAAGTTCTTAGCCAGTATGCACCCAACACAATGTCACAACCACCCATGTCGATAGCAAACATATGGTATTTTAGGTGGTAGTCACCGATTTGTAGACGCACATTTTCACAATGCCCTCCACATTTCATGGAACCACCATTGGCAATCAAGATTTGGAAATTGTTGATGGTATGGATGTAGCAATGAGTTTCTTGGGCAATGCGGTGATGAATAAAATTATGGGTGCTTCCACTATCAACTAGAATGATGACCTTCGAATGCTTGATGTAACCGATTAACTTGATGGTTTGGGGAGCAGAGAAGCCAGTGAGAGCATTGAGGGAAATGCCCATTTCCACTTCGGGAGGGTCTGAGGGAGGGGTTATGTTAGTGATTTCAGGTGACTCAGACACAAGGGGAGTTTCAACATCCTCTTCCAAATTATCCTCAGAGATGGCCATACAAATATTTTGTTCCTTACACTTGTGGCTCAGGAAATATTTGTCATCACAATTATAACAAAGGCCTTTGAGTTGGCATTCAGCCATTTCATCCCTAGTCAACTTTTGGATCTTTAATGGGGCCGAGGGAGTAGTGGGATTTACAGGTTTAGGATGAGGGATAAAGGAGGGTTTTCAGTTTTGAGAGGATACAACCTGTTTTGCTTCTTTATCTCTTTTAGTAGCCTCCACCCAACTTGAGGGTCGAGCCATGAGGAAATGGGTCCGAATCGCATCCTTGAGGCCACTGATAAAACACTCTCGAAAGAAAGCATCAGTCATGCCCTCTTTTCGAAAAGCCAGGTGCTCAAAGGCAGCTATGAAGTCTTCTACTATTCCTGATTGTTTCAACTTTGTCAAATGGCCCAAATGGTTGGTGTTCATGTCAAAGCATTCATAAAGCTCATTCACAAATTGGGTCCAAGCAATATACCCTTGATGGGAAGTTTTTCTCCATTGCCACCATTGCCAATGTTCTTGATATAGATGGAGAACACCATACCAGAGTTTGGCCAAGTCATATGTAATGTCACACAAAGAGAAATAGTGTTCCATTTGGGTTACCCAACCAGTGGGGTCCGAGCCATCAAATTTGGTCACATCCACCCATAGAAGGCGTAGGTCACATTGAAAGTGATGGGGCTAAAAGGTATGGGAATGGAAGGAAAGTTCACCTTCAGTATTTGGAGGTGCATCAGAGAAAGGGTCATCTATAGGGATCTCTAGTTTGGTTCAAAGTGCTGCAAAGACAGATTCAAGCTGGGTGGTCAATTCTTGTTTGACTTCCTCCATTGAGGACTGCATGGTTGTATTTATGGTTGTATTGATGGATGTATCGATGGAGGCAATAGTAGCACTGA
>SNQJ01S0140142.1:25213-44107 GCA_010110895.2 Picea sitchensis | reverse complement strand
TTGAATGTTTGAAGTCTCAGAGAGAGAGGAATGAGTTTCAATTGTTTCTCATCCTGAGTGAGAGAAGTTCCTGCAAGGAGTGCAATGAAACGTACGCAAGGAGTGCATTGACAAAGACTCAGAGCTTATCTCTGAAATCTCAGGAGAGATATTGTTGTTCTCATTCTCGTAGAAGTGCAGGTGAAGCACAGAAGCCATGCAAGGTGTGCACAGGCTAGTTGAAAGCTCAGAACTTATTAACTGAGGGGAGAGTTGAAGGACTATTGTTGCAGAAAAGTGCACAAGGTCGAGAGAATCAAATACCTAGAAGTATTTGAAGGTTGCGACAAGGAGTGCGCACATGAGTCTTCTTGAAGACTCGAGTTTGCAAGGAAAGCTCAGGAGGGTTAGTGCCTTTGAGATAATCAAAGGGGAGATGAAGTGAAGTCACTTTGCAGAAGTTAAGTTCCAGTGGAAGAACCTTGGTTTATTTCACTGGAGTTATCAAGGATCAAAGAGCAGTTGAAATTCTCTGTGGGGAATTCCCGAAATCACGAGGACCGTAGGATCCAGGGAATTTGCTGGGTGGTTAAAGGTAGGCAAGCTTTCCACTCTAGGATCCAGAATTAACGTGGACTATTGATTGTGCTTTGCAGAAGCCATCGCATCATTTCAACATTTCATGGATCCTAATTACGAGGAGTTGAGCGCAATGAATTGAAAATCCTGAAGTCGCAAGTAGCGACATGAGTTGGGTTGGAGTTTCGAGATTTCAGCACTTCGGGTGTCGTGAAATGGAGAAGGCAGCACTTTGGGAGAGAAAGTCCTGAAAACCTGAAAGCTGGAAGAGCGACAGGTGGTAGTAGTCTATGTCAAAGGTAGAAAACCTAGAAAGACGACAGGTGAGGTGTCTTCATCAATTGTTGGAGTCAAACCTTGTTGACCATTTCGGGGTTCGGAGGTCGAAGGATGGAGAGCCTTGCATCTTGATTCGTGAAATCGTGAAGTCTGAAAACTTGATGAGGTGAGAAGACCGTTGAAAAGTCAACATTTTATAACTGTATTGGGGTTCGACAGTTTGGGTTTTGGGGGTTGTAGAGATAAGAATCCTTGACAACAGGGATCACAAAATCAAGAAACCCAAAGTCCCAAAGTTGCAAAGGATGTGATCCTATTTTGGGTCAGGATATTTGGGTTGACGCTTCATGGTTGATCACATGGGCACACCCATAAGGACCTATGGATACACTATTGTGTGTGAAGGGTATCTCCCGAGGGGAAACCAAAGGGTTAATTAGACTCAAAGGGAAGATTAGAACGATCCTGCGTGGACCTTGGACTTGAGGGTTTGGGGGTCTGTGTCACACGATATGAAAAAGTACCCCAAGGGGTGGTAAATGTGGTTTTGTATTGATCGGTTGGATGGATTTGTAATTGGTTATAGCCAGAGAAACAGTCCATGAAGGATAAATCCTCGTGGCCTGCGTAGTTGTCGATAATTCGATCGATGAAAGGCATTGGAAAGTTGTCCTTGGGACAGGCGTGATTGAGATCATGAAATTTTGTGCATACATGGATGGTGCCCTGTTTTTTGTTAACGGAGACAGGATTGGAGACCCATGAGCTATAGGTGATCGAGTAGATGAACCCAGCGACGCGTAATTTTTCAATCTTGCCCTTGATGGCCATTGCTTTGGATGGGTGTAGCGGTCATTTTTTTTGGTGCACTAGTGTGATATCAGGCCAGGTGTCGATGTGATGTTAGACAATAGAGGGATCAAGGCTAGGAATATCCATGTATGACTAGGAAAAAATATCCAAGTATTCTTTGAAGAGGGTTTTGTAGGCGGTGATTTCTTCAGGAGTGCATGCAGTGCCAATAGTGATTTCCTCGACGACTCCATTTTTTATGGAAATATCGATTTTGATGGTAGGGGAAATGTTGGCTGACACAAGCGCGAGCCACCTACACCTACAAATCCTCGCCCGCTCATAGGATCGATCAAAAGTCCCCTTTCACTGAGCTGAAGTGGCTCCCTGGATTCCCTCGTGAATCACTGTGAAAATCTGACCCACAGGTCTTCTCTTTCCCTGTCACGACCTCTGCACGCACCTGTGAATTTTCCCGATCTTAATTTCAGGGTTTTTGGGGTTTTGTCCTTTTCGCTGTCAAGAGTTCCTGTACTCTCAATTCCCCGATCACCGATGAGCTCTCTGCTGGCCTTAGCCCCTCTTGGCTATGCCCTCTAGTCCATATGACCGCTCTCCATAATACTGCAGCCTTATATCCTCCTATCGGGGTTTTGGGTTTCAATTTCCCGATGCTCTCCAATCCCCGTTAGCCCTCCAGGCCAAGCTCCTGGTCCACGTGACCTTTAACTCACAAGACCATAGACTTGTCCCCCATCAGGGTTTCGGACTTTTCAATGCCAAAATGAAAATGTCCTCAGGACTTGCGATTCCTCGAATCCTGACACGCTCCCTACGTGTTAGCCTTCCTAACTAGGCCCTTGGCCAATATGACCACTATCCCCATGACCTCAGTCTTATATTCCCGTCGGGGTTTCAAGATTTTCAATGCCAAAATGCAATTTCTCACGGGATTCCCGATTCCTCGAATCCCAACTCTCCGCTACACTGACAGCTGGTCCCTTGAACGACACTTTCCACTTCTCTAATATGCTGACAGCTGGCTCCCACTCATCGGGGTTTCATGTTTCGCGATTCCAAAATGCACAAACACTTTGTCACTAGGATCCCCGATATCCCGATGGCGCCGACTTTTGCCACGCATCCCTTCTAGATGGACGGTCCCGATTTATCCGGGGTTTCGAGACTTGAAGTGTATCGATTTTCTCCACCTCGAGAATCTCGATTTCCCGATGACTGCTATCCCGATGGCTACACCCTCGTCGGGATTTTCCACCTCCTATCCATGAAGGTAAACCTCGTGCAACTCCTATCCAGTCTGACGGCTAACGGATATCTGCTCAAGATCTGACGGCCCAGATCCATCCTTCTTGTGCGCACCCTCCAAAGACTAAACTATGATCATCTTCTCCTGATCCAATGGCTGATGAGATTTATGAATGAGATCCAATGGTTGTCGATATCCCCCTCTATGTGCTTCTCCTGAGTCCTTCCTGGACATAAAATTTCAACGGTCCAGATCTCTTCCTTCAACCAATCTGACGGTTGTTGTGCTCTCTTGCGCTTACGCACTCCTTCTTCCCAGACCTGGAAGAATGTCCAGTTCTCGAAGGCCTCGACCTTTGCTTCTATTCTCTTTGAAAAATCCTTCACCTTGAGCTTCGTTGCACGTATACAACGCTGACCCTCCTGAGCTTTGGGTACTTTGAAATCCTCCAAAGATTTCTTCAGTCTCTGCACTCCTTGCAGCCCAACTTTGTGCACTGAAAGCACTATTCCTCTTGAGTTTCTCAACCACTCAGACCCCTAACAGATTTTATCCTTCTTCTCCTTCAGATGGAGAATGAAATGGATGCCCTAATGGCTATCCTTCACTTCAACAACCTCTTGCTGAGTGATTCTAGGTATTTAGCAACCCTGTGAAGATCCTTCAGTGGACTCTTCCTCAAATCACATAATTCAAAAGAGTTCTCTTCTTCCATTTTGTGCTTGCCTGCACAAAACCTCGATGCCCTCCTGGAAGAGTGTCTTCCTTCCATAGAACATTCAAAAGTTTTGTCTCCCTATGTCCCTATGCACTTTCTTTATGCCCTCCTGAAAGAGCTCTTAGAATCCTCAGTGATTCTGGTCCTTCTCTGAACTTCTCAACAGAAGTCTTCCTCTGTGCACTCCTTGCACTAGCTCAATGCCCACCTGGCAGAGCTTCACATAATCCTCAGTGATTTTGTCTGCAATTGTGTCTTTTCCCACACAGCCTTTCCTCCAAGGTATTCAGCAACCTTGAGGTCTTCCTCTCGAGCTGTTGACTTCAGCTTCTGTGTCGCAGCAAGTCTCTGTCTGAACCCGCAGAATTCAGAAGTGCATCCTCTATGCACCGGTATTCAAAGTCCGCAACACTCTTTCATGCCCTCCTAACATGAAACCTCAAAGACCTCTCAAGCCTGAAACCAAACAACTCCTGCAGAATGCATCAACATAACATACATCTACAACATACATAAAGAACACACACAGACATCCACATAATACAGAATTCATGCAGGAAAAATTTCTTCTGTTTATATTAAAATGACAAATGCCTGTAATTACAAGGTGTTCTCGAGCTCTCTCTCCCTCTATGGCTCTACAACTCAACCTCTACTCATCTCTACTCATATCTACTCATCTCCCTATCAAAATGAGATTTGAAAATCTCTTTTACTTGAGGGGGCTCTTAGAGTTCTTCCCTCCAACCTATCTACCCTATTCAATTACATTAAATGGGATTTATAGTCTAGAATCGGATCTAGATATCAGCCACACAAACCTTTAAGTACGATCTTATCTGTATCCTGCACAAAGGCACGGCTTCCCAGCTCAACAACCTAAGCATTTAAAGTTACATTGAATTCATATTTAAATGAGGTTGCGCCTCTCTCTTAGCATGTGATTTGAATTCACCGGCGTGGTTGGTTGGCTGGCTGGCTGACATGGAGAGATGCTCCTGCATCATTGGCCATATTGCCTTCTTAAAAATAATTAGGGGTGGGGATAGGGTTTTTGAACCAGTCGATATTCCCTGATGGAATAAATTCCTTGGTTTCGACTACGTATATGGGGTGTTGGTTAGGAGGCGTGAAGGCTTCCTGTGAAAGGAAGAACGCTCTTTGGTGTAGCGCATCCCATGGGTAGTTGGGGGTATTTAATTCCTCAAGTATGTCCTCATCATAGTGGAATTGTCAGGAATACGAGGGATATAAAAGAGTGATATTGGTAACTGTCACCATGTGGTTATCTTCTGGTGGTGAAGAAGCAGGAGGGATGACACAATGAGATTGCGATGGTTCACTCGACATAAACCAAATATCAAGATACTGAGGGTTATAAATGGTAGTTGGGCATAAAATTTCTGTGGGGAAATGAAGGGGAGAATTGAAGGTAAATCCTTGTATAAGTCATCCAAGAACCATGGAGGAGTGGGGAGTGTTTATGGCTCGGGAGAAATAATATGAAGAATCTCTGGTGATGGGGTAGCGTAAGTCATTGATTCTGTAGGGGCTGTAGGAATTTGAATTAGGGTCACTTGGCATTTCCTATATTCAATGATCATAGGACATTAATATGTGAAATGATCTAAGGATTCACAAAGAGAGCAAGGGAACCTCATACATTCGTTGAATAAGGTTGTGACATTATGGATGTCAGTGACAAGAGTTGGGGTGGGTGTTTGCTGAAATCTTTGGCGTACAGCTGTTAGTGTCTGTCAGAATTGAGGTAACGCTGGACTGGTGCGTGTAATGGCCATACTTTGAACAGATGGCACATGCAAATTTGGTTCTCATTCCTTTGTTACTTGTGTTCTATGTGATAGTAGCAATACTGGAGGAGGTGATGAGCGGTGGTGGTGCTCGAGGGAGTTGGATGAGATTATGTAACTCCGGGAGAGAAGGGCACTTGTTGGTGGGGTGTCCATATTTCTCGCATAGTGTGCATGGCAGTTGGATGCATGTGGGAAGTGGAGTTGTGGTTTCCTTCTTCTTTCGTTTTCCCCCAGCTGTGGCAGAGGGATTAGTAAGTGGGGGTGTAGGATGTATGATGGGAGTGAGTATGGGAATCTGTATCGAGATTCCTTCTATTTAGGGGTGGAGGGATGGTTGAGGAACCATATTAGGTGGATGTAAATACCAAACTAGGATTAACACCACCATATTAAGGAGGGTAAGCGTTGCAGTGACCTGGAAATCCTGTACACCTGGTGGGGGGTAAAAGAAAGGGATTTGAGTAATGGCTTGAGGGATTGTTTCCCAAACTGGGATATGGCCTTGGGGTGAGGTGAAATCATGAACTAGTGGAGTTTACGAGTTCATTGAAGATTCTTGAGGGAGGAGCTCTGCGACTAGTGGGACGTCAGATATAAGAGAAGCCTCACTGGGAGGAAGGGTATCCACAATGTTAGTTCCTTTAGACAAGACGACACATACCTGATTGGAAGGATGGATGAGAGGTGGTGCACCATGGTAAGTTCCTAACAAGGATGGGACTTTGAAAATTCTGGGGCCCATTTCGATGAGTTGGTACATCTCAGGATTAGTATGGATGAAAGGAAGAATGTTATCGATGTTGGCAGAAGGGTTAGGCTCATAATGTGAAACTTGATCAATGGTAATGATCTTCCGGTTATGAGGGAACATCATGGTTCGAAAGATGGAAGAGGCAAATTCCTTCATAGAATACATGTAGCTACGATCGAACAAGATATTGTAATCGAGTGGGGCATCGATAACTTCAATGTCTATGAGAATGTTCTTTCCCCCGAGTTCTACGGGGACATTTTGGAAGATCCCTTCGGGAGAAGATGGTCATCCATCATAAGCTCTTAAGGTAATGGAACATGGTATGAGTTCGAGGGAACCAAGTTTCTGCCATACCAACTTGCACATGATGCATGTGGATGCACCTTCATCGATGATGCACCAATGAACTGTAATGTTCTGAATTCTAATGGGGATTTGGAAAGCGATGAGGGCGGGGAGGTGAGGTTATCCACTGTCTAGATCAAATGTGATGAGTTGAGTATCTGCAGTGTCGACTGCCCCCAAGGCAGAAAGTAATGACTTCCGCTGAGTGGGACGAGTTTGAAGTACCTCTAAGACTGACATGGAAGATGGGGATTGTGCCAAGTCATCGACCAAACTATAATTATGAGTCACCCTAGCCTGCAGGTTGTGGACATTCTGCATAATGGGATGTGAGGGATGCGAAGAGGGGTTTCTATGTTAGGGCGAGGGATCATCAAAGGGGTTCCATTTGGTGCTGGGATGGGTTCTAGGGGAATGGGAGGAGAATCAGAGAGTGCACGATATTGATGACTACGTGTCTGTAGAAGGACTTATTCCTCACTAGTGAGGAGGATAGTATGATCTATGTGATTGCTTGGATTGAGATATTGTCCCAACTGTGGTGGGGTGGGATGCATGTCCTATTTTGTGTTCATCACTCCTTGGTGTGGAATGGGGTTCTATAGCATAGATGGGGGTGGTTGTTGCACGTATTGTTGTGGGTCCTACTGAGGGGAAGGCGGTGTTGGAGGATGTGATCCATTCACTGATTCTTTCATCCATTTAAAATAAGTGATTTGGGGGCAATGATGAGTATAATGACCGAACTCACCACAAAGGGCACAAAGGAAGTTGGTTGGAAGGTTATTGCTATTCTTCCCTTGACGCCTGTTGTTTTTTCCCCCCTCGGGGTTCTAAGTCCCTCGGTTCTGGTTGCCCCCAGTAGGCTGGTTCTGTTGGGGGTGATTTTTTCCTTGACCTGGGTTGTTATTGTTCTGGTTTTTTCCTTTCTTTTTTGCATTATTCAACTGATGGGTTGGATTTTCCGTATTCAGCTGTTCAAAATTCTGATATTGTTGAATGGGAGAGGGTTGAACAAAATTCACCCCAGCGTGAGGGTGTCCTTGTGGTGGAGCCATGGGCTGTGGAGGGCCAGGAAATGGATAGTATGTATTCTATTGTGGTAATGATCCGTAAGGTACATAGGAAGGCGTGGCACTTTCGCTAGTACTTAGAGTATAAGTTGAAGTAGAGGGAGTACCAGAACTTGTTTAGATAGGTGGGAGTATTGTGGGTGTCGGCGGTGGCCCACTAATGGGTGGAGGAAGGGAAAAAGGATATGGTTGTTGATAAGGGGGTGGAGGATAATAAGGGTTCCCTCTATATGTCGGCAAATATTAAGGTGTGCCATACATTGGTGGTTGTTGGGGTTGTGGATTGTGGTGTGTGGTGTTACCAATCAATCTGTTTGCTGAGTGAGACATACCAGGTTTATCTTGGCCAAATGGCATGGGTTTTGGGATATCAAGAAGTACTATGTACAAATATCCTGATTGTGAATAGATGAGGTCATATTGTTGAGTCTTACTGATGGCTTCTTCTTTATATTGAGGGAAGGTAGAAGCCACATCTTTACCGAGGAGAGAGACAAGTGATCTAAGAAACCAATCAAGACATTGTTGTTTGGTGGTTTCTACTTTGCACAAAATACGTCGTCGACGCCACTCGTGAATGTGATCAATGATATGTGTGGCTGAGGTTTGTTTAAAATTAGAGAGTAGTTCAAGACCATTTTCATGGAAGATTGGTAATTGGAAGAAGGTCAAAAATGCTTTGGCCAAGGACTTGAAAGTTGCATGGGACACTAATTTTTCATCTACGTACCATTTGGCTGATGGGCCAGTGAGTGTACATTGAAATAATCGTAGTCAGATAGAGTCATCCATAATGTTGTTGGAAGAGCACCATAAGTGGAAAGTCATGACATGGTTGGCAGGGTCATCTCCTGTCTTTCCTTCAAACTTGGGGATATATGAAGGTAGTTTGGTAGGCATTGCAATCCATGTGGGTTCATGCAATATAGGATCATTTCTGAGTTTTCTTAGATCCGATATGTTGAGAGAGGCCAAATATGGTATCTGGAGTGGTGGTGGAGGATTAGTTCCAGCCATGTTGTGAGTGTTTTGTGAACCTGGCCCTTGAGAGGGACTAGGTGGGTTTGTACTTCCTCCTTGAGGAGAAGGTGGCCCTTTGCTTCCATGTAAAGGAGAGAGGGTGAGTGTTTGACCTTGGGAAGTGGCCCCAAGTAGGGTTGAACCAAGAAAATCTGATCCTAAGATAGTGGCACTCACAAGAGTGTGAGAAGGTGGAGCCGATGAGTTGGCAAGACTAGGAACTCCCCCTAGAATAGGAGGGATATTTAGCAAGTGTCTGGAATGACAGGGGTTCTGTGGGTCCCCTATGATGTCCGACTAGCTGAGTGAATGTGTGCAAATGGTGGTGAGAGCAATAAACAAACAACATCATTTGTTGCAATTTTTGAACTTTACATGATATATATCCAAATCAAATGTCATGAGAAGTGCATCATACATAAAGTGTTTTGATAAAGAAGCATATATGTGGATAGGTGGATTTTTTCCGTGTGGCGGAAAAAAGAAAACAAATGCTTGTGTCCTAAAAGATGTAATGTCCTTCCTCTCAAAAATAGCACTAGACCTTCCAATAGTACTCGACAGTGGGGTCTGAAGCCACCGGAAGAGAAACTAGTGAAAGATGAAGCAATCAATTATAATGAGGGATAAAGGGGGCATATCGTGAAATAACTGGTGATATTTCCCAATAGCCACACAAAATCCAATCAAGGTGCAATTGCAACCCACAATTTCCACCTGGGTAGATGTCCTAAAATTTTGGTCACTAGGTACCTCGGTCAAAGTGTGACATTTAGATTTTCGACCTCAAAAATGGGTCATGGGATGGATCCCATCCAAGAGGTGGGTGCCTCAAGGGGGGATGCATAGAACAACTAGACCTCGGCCTTCAAACCTTCATGGGTATATCCCTGCCTTATGGTGTTAGGAACACTTGACGTGGAGAATTTAAAGTTCCCTATTTGACAAATTTTATTGTTTTGAAAATGTGAGAACTAGATAACAGGGATTTATTTGGATGCCTATCCCCGAAATCCTACCTCGACTAAAATATTTCTTTTGGAACCTCCTGTGGAGAAAAATTTAGTGAGTTTTTAGAAAAAAATTAGATGTGGTTGTTTGAGAGATTGGGGGTGTGAGCCAATCTCGTTTGAAATTAAGTGGGAGTGGATAGTTTCATCAAGAAAAGGGTGGGGTGTTTCAGAATCCTTTTGGAGGAAACTTACTTCAACCTCCATGTTTCGAGATGAAAAATATGGGAGTGAGAGGTGACTTTTGTGTCTAAATGAGTGAAAGTGTGCCAATTTTTAATAAATTAGGTGTCGCCTTGCTGCATGTGGACTTCGCTTGGTCCTTACAAGTCTTTGATTACCTAATTAACTAAATTTCTTTGGTACAACCTTGTGGAATTCAAAAAGTCCCTAGGAAGCTAGCATGTGGACATGTGGGTCCTTTACTATTCCTTTAACTCCCTAATGTGATTTAATCTAAGAAATCTTTGAAACTATCATAGATTGTGATCATGTGGGCATGTATGGGCCCATTACAAAACCTTTAAACTTCCCTAGTGATTTAATCTAAGAAAATAAATTTCAACACTATCCTATCTTTGTGGCATGTGGGCATGTATGGGCCCATTATAATCTTGAGATATGTTTGAAAAAATAAACTAAGAGGAGTCCCGAGGGGGTTGTTGTCCTCTCCTAAAGGCTTAGTCTTTTTTAAGGGAGGTGAAATTGTCCTACAACCTTTTTATAATTCTCAAGATCGCTTTGAAGCATGAGAGAAGAGCATACTCAATGATTGTTATCCAATTTCTGGTCCCAATGTAAGTTTTATTTGATTACAACTGATTCCAACTTATACTTTTATTCAAAGTAGGCCATCTATGTGGAAAAATGAAAGCAAAAGAGGAAATAATGATTTTAAACCCCCGAAGTGCCTATGTGTTTTGACTAATCCCTTTATATGGAGAGGGAACTAAGTGTGGTGCAGATTACAACATGCATGGAATCATTTTTAAAGAGGCTAGGGGCCTTCCAAAAATCACAAAAAGGCTTACAATTTGTATTTTTATGCACAGGTGCACGGGTCTCAGAGTAGACAGAGGTGCACTAAGCACCAGTGCGCAAACTGAAAAAGACTTTTGGGCGGAGGTGCACGGAAGGCACTGAGTAACACAATAATTTTGGCACACGTGCGCACGATGTGTGCCTCTGGGCCAATAAACCCGCGCACAACTGTCACACGGTCGTGGAGAAAATTTCGGATGGAATTCTCTCAACTCAGCTTTGAATTGGATGTTTTGCAGGTCGTCTTGGGCCAGTTATGGTACCTATAGGTTAAATACATAGAAATAAGAGCTAAAATAACCCAAATGGGGTAGGAAATTGATATCTTTCCCTAGTGGAGTCGCCAATCTGTTGCACCTCTTATGTCACCTGAATGAGAAAAAAAAGGTGCTTACAAGCTTAGATGGGTTGGATAAGCAAGACAACAGTAAAGGAAAGGGTTAGAAAAATAAACATAAAAGACTAAGCTAAGAATTAAAATAATAAAGGAAATAACAACTAAACTATTGAGCATAAGGACATAAGAACAAGAAACAAACAAAACTCGTGTCACCAATGGAAAGGATTGTATTAGTGAAAAGAAAACATCGAGAAGAAATGGGACTTTGGGTCCCTTCTTCCTCCAAGGGAGGGCTCTTGGACCCCCAAAATTGAGCTCTTCTTACAACTTTGAAACTTGAAAGAAATGGTGAAAGAATCCCAAGCTAACCCACTCAAAAGGTGATGTGGATTGCCCAAATGGAATGGTGCTAGTATGCTCTTGATGAGAAAAGAGGATTCCCCAAGAGAGTAGCAGCAACATAACCTTGCAAATGAATTCCTTGAAAATGTAGTGCACCCATGGCCTTGTTTTATAGAATCACTTTGAGGTATTATGCACCCAACTTTTAGTGTGAAAAGGGGTTGTTTAGGGAACCTTTAGGTCTTTGACTAGCCACCTAGCCGGATCCAGCTGAGATTTGGATGTCAAATCAACTTTGAAGATGAACCAGAAGTGGGTGGGAGGCTGACCAATCTCATAAATACGTCGTTCTCAGGTGTGCATGGCTTTTAGTGTCCACATTCGCGCATCGTGCACATGTGCGTTTTTCCTACGTTTCTAGATGGCGCATGTGCACGCACGCCCTGTGTAGTCATAGAGCATCTTGATTTTATAACTAGTTTTATATTTTTGGACCTTTTGGAAATTATTTTTGGTAATTTTGGTCCATGGGTGGACTCATAGCTGTTTGAAGATGTTGGATACCTGTAGCCATTTGCGGATGAAATTTCAGTGATAAAAATAGAAACAACAATGAATTCTCAAAATATGATGAAGAAGTGGCCAACTTTGTCAAAAGACTAAAAATGGGAACCAATGATAAATATAGAGGTAAGCTTCCATTGATTTGTTTAAATTGTGATGGTATTGGTCATTTTTCTAAAAAATGTTCTCACAAGAAAAACAAAAGAAATGAAGAAGATGATTCAAATAGAAAACAAACATATAAAGGAAAAATAACCAAAAAGAAATTCTTCAAGAAAAGTTTATGCACCAAAGAAGACGGCTCCTCATCAGACAAAGATGAAGTCAATGAAAGTGAGACAGAAAGAGTTCTATTCAAGGTAGTAGAATAATTTGATAAATAAATCACCGAAGAGGAATATGAATAGGAAGAAGTTGACTACAGAGAAGAAATGTTGAGTTCTATAGAAGTTATAAATAGAGAAAAGAAGAAAAACAAGTCACTACAGGAGGAACTAAAAAGAAAACAAGAAACACAAAATTCCAACTGTGAATAACTAGAGAAGATGATCACTAAGTTAAAAATTCAAGTTGAAGAAGACAAAAATGAGCACTCAAGGAACATCTATAAGAAAGAGACAGGACCGTTGGAAATTTGGAAGCAAATATTGTCACATTGAGAAAACATCTTCAAAAAAATACATGCAGAATAGTTCTAAAGTTTTGGATAACATTATTAATAGTCAGAGACCAAATCATGACAAGTATGGACTTGGATACAATCAGATAGAAAACGGATCAATCTCCAAAGAAACAAATCAAAAAACAAATCCAAGAATACATGTAGAGACAGTCAGAGGAGACAAGGAGTTTTACAAGGAAGATCACAGGGATGCTCCTCCACCTAGAAGATTCATATTTTAGAATCAGTGACAGTCAGAAACAAGCAGGAATCAAGAAGAAGAAGGATTCAAAAGAGTAACTCCTTTGATAATATCTTCAATTTCTAGGTATCAAACTATCGTTTTTGGTTTATGTTCTGCATGTAATAATTTTGGACATAAAGCTATAAATTGCAGAGAAAATAGCATAAATAGAAACAACTTTGAAAGTCATGCACAAAATTGTTATCCAATAAGGCCTAGTGAAACACATAAAGGAAGCTACAATAGGTTTGAATCCTTGAGCACTGAAGTGGAATGCTACAAGCACAACAACTTTGGACACATGGTGAGATATTTTAGAATGATAGTCCCTCCTAGAGAATCACAACAAAATAACAACAATCACAAACAGGAACCTCAACAGAGAATATGGATAAGAAAGTAGAACCAATATAAAAATGAATAATGCACACTCACTCTACAATCTAAACACAAGAAACGTGGTTGGCATGTTGACAGTGGCTACTCAAAGCACGTGATAGGTGATGAGGACAAGTTTCTAATATTGATAAAGGAAAGAGATGGAGCAGTCTCCTTTGGAAACGACTCGGCTAGAATCATTGGAAAGGGAACAGTCAGAATTGGAAACAAGGATACCAAGGCAGAAAATGTTCTACTAGTGGAAGATATGAAATATAATATTCTAAATGTAAGTAAAATGTATGACCAAGGTAACACAATTATGTTCGGCGAGATAAAAAAAAGCAGGTTCAGAAAAATTGGTTGCAAAAGCTATAAGAACTTCAAGAAACATATATGTATTAAGTGAAATTGGAAATGAAAAGTGTTTTCTAGGAAAGTAAGATTAAGTTTGGCTATGGAACATAAGAATGGGTCACATAAACTTCGATGACCTCATCAAATTCAGCAAGAAGAAAGCAGTCATAGAAATTCCCCAGATCAAAAAGCCAACCAACACATTATGCAAGCATTGTCAACAAGGAAAGAAAAAAATACCAGGTTCAAATCAAAGGAATACTACACAACAAGACTGATGGAAATTGTGGATATTGATCTGGTTGGACCAACTATAACAAAGCATTTAAAAGGTGAGAAATATTTTATGCTATTGGTTGATGATTAAACAAGGATGATTGTAGTTTGTTTTCTTAAGAAGAGATCATAATCATTTAAAAACTTCAAGGCATACAAGGAAATGGTTGAAAATAAAATGGATTCAAAAATAAAATATTTGAGATATGATAATGGAGGAGAGTTTAATTCAAAGGAATTTATGGATTTCTGTAGCAAGCATGGAATAAAAAAGCAATTCTCTATTGCTAGGAAACCTTAACAGAATGGAGTTGTCGAAAGGAAGAACAAGACAATACATGAAATGGATTGAACAATGTTGATGGATTATAAGTTGACAGATCTCTTTTGGACACATGCAGTGCATACAACAATTCACATTCAAAATAGAGTAATTCTAAGAAACAACAATGATAAAACTCCCTGCGAGGTATGGAAAGGAAGACCGGCGAATGTGAAGCACTTCATATTTTTTGGAAGAAAATGCTACATCAAAATAGAATATGGGATAATGAGAAAGTTTGATTCTTGTGTGGACAAAGGCATACTTTTTGGTACTCAAGTACATGGAAAGCATACAAATGTTTCAATCTAAATCTCAACAAAGTTGTGCAAAGAATCAATGTAACGGTTGATGAGACATGTGGACAGAAAATAAAGGAAGAAGAAAAGAAGTCAGTGGAACATGTTTACGAAGAAGAAGCAAAGGGTGAATAAGTAGAAGAAGGGGAAGATGAAGAAGATCAGATATAAGTAGAAGAGAAAGAACATCAAGTACCTCCAAAGACACCTAGAAAAAGAATACAAAATAATCATCCCTTAGATCAGATTATCAGGAACACAGATGCAAGAGTTGATACTAGAAGAAGAATTCGTTCACCAGAACAACTATACCTAGCACTCTTATCCTCGATTCAACCAAATAGTTTTGAAGAAGCCAAGATGGATGAATTATGGATAAAGGCCATGGATGAAGATTTGGATCAGATAGAAAAGAATGACACTTGGGAATTTGTTCCAATACCAAGGTACAAGAATGTGATCAGCACAAAGTGGGTCTTCAGAAATAAATTGAATGAAGATGGAAAGGTTACTAGGAATAAATCTAGATTGGTATGTAAAGGATACAAACATGTTGAAGGTATCGACTTTGAAGAGACATTTTCCCCAATTTCCAGAATGGAATAAATCAGATTGATCCTAGCTTATGCATTCTCCCAGAATATTAAAGTGTATCAAATGGATGTAAAATCATCCTTTCTGAATGGGAAACTAGAAGAAGAAGTCCGCATTGAAGAACCAAAAGGATTTCAATTGTTAGAGAATGAATATTATGTATGCAGGTTGAAGAAGACCTTGTATGGTCTAAAATAGGCCCCCAGAGAATGGTGTTCTAGACTGGAAATATATCTACAACAAAAAGGGTTCAGAAAAGGAAATGTAGACAACAACCTCTACATCAAGGTGACTCAAGATAGTATTTTACTAATTGAAGTTTATGCTGATGATATTATTTTTGGAAGTGATGATGACAATGTTGAGCCAGAAATTTGCAAAGGATGTGTAGAATTAACTTGAAATGTCATTACTTGGTGAACTATCCTTCTTTATGGGTCTTCATATATGTTAAAGAAACCAAGGAATTTTTATTTCTCAAACAAATTATATCAAAGAAATGCTAAAGAGGTTCGGAATGGAAGATTGCAAACCAGTCAATACTCCTATGCCAACTAGTTGCAAGTTAAGCAAAGATGATGATTCAAAGTCTAAAGATCAGAGGCAATATAGGTCAATGATTGCCATCTTAGTTTATGTGACATCATCTAGACCAAATGTAATGCAAGTAGTTGGACAAGTGGAACGATTTCAAGCAGCACCAAAGGAATCACATGTTCTAGAAGTAAAGAGGATATTCATATATATCAAGGGTACAAAAGATATTGAATTACGGTATCTAAAAGGAAAGGATCTATCACTTATTTTCTACAGAGATAGAGATTAGGAAGGTTCCATTGATGACCATAGAAGTACAAGTGGAGAATAGTTATACTTGGGTGAGTGTTTGGTATCTAGTCTAATAAAGAAACAATCATTAGTATCATTATCTACAACCGAAGCAGAGTATATTGTAGCAACATCATGTTGTACACAAGTTCTATGGGTGAAACAAACTCTAACAAATATACAAGTTGAGTATGATGAGCCCATTCCAATATATTCTGATAATACAAGGGCCATTAGTATCTCAAAGAATCCAATGATGCACTCCAAGATGAAGCACATCCCAATCACGTATCACTTTCTATGGGAACAAGTTGTAGAGAGGAACATCAAAGTTGAATACATGGGAAAAAAATAATAGGTTGCAAATATATTTACAAAATTGCTTCCAAGGGAATATTTTGAGTATCTTTGATAGATACTCAGAGTAATTTTTACTCCAAAATGAATGATTTTGAATACTTATCATACATGTATTATATTTATATGAGGAAGCACCATAAAGAGAAAAATTCAGTTTGGGGGAGAAGTTTCAGGAAGAGTTCATTCAAGGGGAGCAGCCCCAACGATACTTTAGTTAGGGTGAGTAGCCTCGACGGGAAGTTACCTTTTCCATTGATGTCAAAATGGGATAGATTCTTCATATGCATATATAGAGAGTTAGATGCTTAGAGAAAGAGCACCAAAGCATGTTTCCAGGGGGAGCCTGAGCGATATGACTTCAGTATTGCATTAGAGTGTTTCCATCAATGCGAAAGGGGGATATTGTTGATTAATTGGGTTGGATGTGATTGATGTCAACCCTTGAAGCAAGTCCGGTAGAAAATTATGGTAGCTCCCATGGTATGGTTAAGAGACTTAATCTTGTTTTATGTATAATGGTATGAATATTGGTATATTTTTCAGGTAATACTATTCTATATGGATAATACATGTCATGCCATTTCCAGTGATATGTGGAACATCACATAACTCCTCATGGTTATATATTTATGGCCTTATGAAGTTGGATAGCCCTCATAAGTTATCTATAAATTCAAAGAAGATAAATTATTCTAGAAGCTCCTAGAAGAATTTGACTAGTCAAGTGGGTGAAACTAGGAGTTAACCATGGGTTAAGTTGTTGCAATAAGAAAATAATTAAAAATAAATTAGTTGCAACTAGAAGTGGAGAGTTTACTATTTATGGATAAAATGGTTATAATTGGATAAGTGATTAGAAGTGGGTTATCCCTAAAAATAAGGAAGTTGGGTTAAGTTGGTTAGAAGGTAACCTCTTGAGGAAGCTACATGGAAGTATAAATAAGAGAGCAAGGCTCTCCTATTAGCACCTAATTTAGAACATTGAATATATATTATTGATCCATATTATTTTGAGAACGACATGAAGGAAAAAATATAATAGAGATATAACAATGAAATACACAAAAATATAGAAGAGAACACATTAATACAATGAAACCCATCTTCTATTACTAAATAAGATAGAAAAACACTGTAGAACACAAACTGGAAAAAATGAGGTAGCTTGTCACTAAAAATAAAGAGATGTTGGCTACGCTTAATTCATAAAAAGATTTACATCACAATCCATTGCATGCTTAAAGGGACTCCTTCACCTCAATTATATATGAGAGAGTGAGAGAGGAAAAATTCCCATGATGCATGTGGGATAAATTGGACTACGTTTATAAAATTTCATAGGCATGTAAAACACTAGGACTTATGTGGCAGTCACCCATCCCAATACTACTCTATCCTGAGCATGCTTAACTGCGGAGTTCTAATGGGATCCAGTGCATTAACGCTATGTTGTAGGCATGTACATAAGACCACTAGGAAATCATTAAATGATATCTGTAATTAACAAATGAAGATGACATTACATTCCATTCCCCATAAAAAGGGTGAATATCATGGTTTATCAAAACCATAAGCTCAAAATGGTGATTCAGTGGAAGAGGTGGATAGCCATTGAGATCCATATGGATCATTCCTCGCCCCTTAGGAAGCAATGGTCCCATTTGCATCAAGTTCCCTTGGGAGACGAGGAGACTTCTGCTACATCTGAAGCTTTGTTCGTTGCTTTCCTTGTTGAAGAAGTTGTCATTCTTAGCTTGTTGAAGGCTATCATGAACCTGTTGTTGGAGGGGTTGAATCTATTCAACCAATATAGCTGCATGATCTACCTAAGTGTGGGAGGAATCTGTCAATGAATATACAACATGAAGAGTATTAAGGGTTTTTTTATAGCCTTGCTTGATTGGGCAATGTGAAGGCACCCCTGTAGGTGCAACAAGAACATCTTGGTACTCATCTACAATCTTGTCAATCTGCTTATGCTGGATAGAAAGGTCATGTGCTGAGGCTGTAGTGGTTGCAGTGTCCTTTTGTTCACCTTTTGATTGGATTGTGAAGAGGCTAAACTTTACAGTATGAGAGATTAATTTGTGGAATTATTTTGGTGGGACAATAATCGAAACTACCTCTGGTATCTAGTATAGTTGACCCCCTAGAGTAACAATGATTCTATGAGGTCAAGACTTATAAATAGCATGATGCTTCCACATATATGGCTGGCCTAATAGAACATCACGGACTTCTAGTGGGGAAACATCACACAATACCTCATCCTTGAAGGGCTCAATGTCATAGGATAGGCGACACTATTGGATGAAACAAAGGTCTTGACCCTGTCGAAGCCAGCCGATGTTGTATGGCTGCGAGTGTCATATTATTGGAAAATACAACGGCTTTACAATCTCTACTGAGATGATGTTATTTTGGCTTCTTCTATCAACAATAAAATTCAGTGGGGTCCCCTTCACCCACATCTGTGAATGGAAGAGTCGTTATGTTAAGAACCTAAACCAGATCTAAAGATATAATCAACACAATTAATGAATACACAATAGATCCACAAAGCAATATAGAAGAAACCACACAATATTATTACCAAACCCTTGAGGTAGGGCAACACCATACAATGGATCCTATTATGGAAGAGATCCTCTCATGTTC
>SNQJ01S0140141.1:24045-35427 GCA_010110895.2 Picea sitchensis | reverse complement strand
AATAGAAGAACCATTCCACTACAAAGCGACTCCCCTCTTTCATTGGCACCTTCAGTTTTCAAAAAAATGTTAAAATTACCAGAGCCGAACTTAACGTACAAAGGAGAAGAGGCCATAAATTTTCTTAGAGGGAAAAACAATGGAATGGAGCTCCCGCCATAATATTTACAAGATCCTACTACAATGTCGAAAGACTTATCCAGAATCCATGTTAGTTCTGTAAAGGACCCTTATCGAGAAATTGTTTGGTTATTTACTAGCGTTACTGGTCAGGATTCTACGACAACTATTCCCCGACTGGCCCTATATATTTCACATTTACAGTTCATGAGAATGTTGTTTTTGATTGGGCGAAGATTATACCAAATGAAATTTCCGCACAGTTAATGAATTTCAAAAGTGAGAAAAAATTCTCTATGGGATCTTATCTGATATTTGCTATCACACACTGTCATATTTTTAAAGGTTTGAGTGTTGGAAAAAGGGTAAACTAAAAAAATGGCCCCGTGATTATGTGGTACCAAGCTCTTTGGAGGCAAAAAGTTATCCATTATTTTTATGAATTTTACAATGATTTTGTCTCTGAATTTAAGAAATTACTCTTTGGAGAAGATACTTCCAGGATTTGATTAGAAGCATCCAACTTTTTGGATAAAAAAGGAATTCTAGAGAAAATGGATAATTACAACATCATTATGATTTTCTGTTCTCATGAAAGGCCTATATTTCTTCCTTGTTACGTGCCAGACAAGTTATTTATCATAGAGGTGGCGAGGTAGTATAAGTTTTGGTTTCATGATTTTAATGAAATAAGGAAAAAACAATTTATTCCTCTGCCTTGGAGAGTTGGCGAGATTCTCTTGAGAGGAATTTCCAAAATTGATGAATATGCCTTGTACTTTGACCAATTTAATTTGAAGTTTGCAGAAGAAATCAAAGGGTTTGACCCTAACCATATTTTTTATAATCACATGGTATTAGTTGGGATCAACCCCACATCGATCAATACACTCATATTTGGAGAGGTAGAGGGAAATAGTCGTGACCCTCCTGTTCAAGTTGTTGATAAAAATTCTGGCAACATAGAGACAATTGTGAGTACTATCGAAGATCATAAGCAAAGAGGGAAACCCTCAAGTGAAAGAAACATTCAATCACCCGCTATTTCTCACAAAATTCTTTTTCCTAAAATAAATTCTCAGTTTGCATCAACCAAACAAAGAAAACCCTCAAGTAATAATTCAGGTGATGATGGAGAAAGAAATCCCCCTCAAGGAAGTCTAGAAAACTCCCATAAATTACAAGTGAAAAGGAAAAGGATTAATTCTCAACAAGAGGGAGAAGAACAAAACGTACTTGAAGATGATATTTTTCTTGATAATATGAAATTAGATGTTGATATTGAAAATATTTGGTTTCCAGATGATGAAGAAGACACTCAAGAAAATGTGCAATCCGTTGCATTGGTTGAACAAGATGAAGTCTTCTCTGACAAAGAGACCTTTTCTGTACAAAATGTTTTATTTGATAGGTATTCAAAGAAATTGACCTTTGAAAGAACCTCGAAGAATAAGAAGGGAAAGTCACAGTCCACCATTGATACTAAAAACATGTTGCTGTCAAAATTATCCTCAATTCATAAGGTCACAGGGGATGCAATAGATGTTTCAATAATTATAATGGAAGAGGAAAATCTTAGGCTCAAGGAGAGAGTCAAATATCTGGAGGCAACTCTCATGCCCCCACCCATATTGGCTACCCCAATCGCTATGATACAACTTGATAGAACTCTTCAAGGAAATATAGAGTCAAATTTGAGAGTAAAAAGGATTTCAAGCTTAATCATTGCTACTCGACACTTTGTTGAAGATAATATAAAGAAAAGAATGTCGCTTTTTTTAGATTTATGGAACTTGGCAAAACAAATTTCTCTCTTGGGCTCATAATTCAAATAATTTTGTTCTTAGAGTTCAGATAAACACAATAGGGCAGATAGTAGCTCTCCTTGGATGATTCTTTTTATAATTGAAACAAAATTTGAATTAAATCAAAAGGGCTACAATCGAGGCTAATAATGAATTACATAGTGTCATTTCATAGCATGTTCTGTGAAATTGAACATTTGTCAGAGCTTACAACAAAAAGCTTCCAACATATTACAAAATAAATATCCCAGGTTGGCCTACAAGTGGCCCATTTCACCAAAATTCCCAATAAACATATAATATTAAAATAGACAAGGTTAACAATAAGCTTGTACACTACCCACTTCTTCCTGCCCCTAATCATTCTAGGGGGAGATTTGTCTCTCTATCTCTATTAGGTCTCTTAGCTAATGGACTGTCTTATCCTCCTTGGACTCGACCTAGAATGCATTCTCTATGTCCATGTTGTTGGATGCCATTGATAAGGATTCCTTACACATATCCTGTTAGGTTGTGGAGCATGTTGCACTATTCTTTGAGAAAGTCAATCCTTTTCTTATGGTGCACTAACATGCTCATGATATTTGCTTGCTGATTTACGCATAAATGCTCATTCTCAATGACTTTAGAAGACATCAAGAGTCGTGTTATTCTGTTGGATTGAGTGATATCTTCATGGCATCTCTTGATTCTTTTAATCTCTTGCATGTCCATGGTCTCCATATTGTCCAACCTTGCAAAAAACAAATGATATAGAAAGAGATTAAAAAGACCAATTTTTCTATTCAAATGAACAAGGAGGACACTATCAGGACTGTGATGAGTCCATAAGTCTAGGCCCAAAATTTTAATAAGAAATACACCATGTATGAAAGCTAAATTCCCTTCCCAAGAAGCCAAGGACAAAGAAAAGTTCCCAATCATATGCCCAGGTTCAAAACACAAATTCTTTGCCAAAGGATGTTCCCAAACGTCTTTAAAACTCCATCCCCTGAAAAATCCCACTTTGTCATCGTGAATTTCCAAACAATATGAGCTAGATGTAATAATATTGAGTAGATTTCTAGTACCTAAATAAGCACGACGTCTAAAGATATCGCCTCTGATGGAGAGAATGGAATTACCCAAGGAATAGATTCACGCCTCCTCCACTATATACTTACAAAGTCCCCAAATTAAACACCTAAAACAACACATAGTTCCAAAATTCACACAACACCCATGTCTCCTAAAGATCCTTTAGAGGGTAATTACCAATGGGGAAGGAGTAACATGGAGAGCCAACACAGAGACTAGCCAATAAATCGAAGCAGGGGAGACTTAAAGGCTCGCCATCCTGCTCTCAGAAATGGATTTTGTATGAACAAACAAAATATATAGAAAGCAAGAATAAACAAAACACCCAAGGGAATCCAAGTTACTCACTAGATGGACAAGTGCATAATTTAGACCAACGAAAATTACATAAAACTCCATAGCTCAACCTTGTTATTATCCCATAACACTGATACCAAAAAATGAATGTGCATTCAATTACCATGATCCATAATGACTTTCAGATTCTATGAGGGGTGATATGTGTCCTTTGTTCAACCATCTTGATGATTCTTCACTGCAGTGTTGAAAGTTGCCTCATGCAATTAATAAATGCAAACGAAAACCCACTACACCAATATACTTAGGGGCTTATCAAAGGTTCATGATCCCCATTTTTTAATAACATTTCAGGGCTAATATCAGTTTCTTGTTTGGCCCATTGATCGACTTCTTCATCGAAATCTTGCAAAATGTGGTTGTAAGAGACTTTGACAAAAGAGATGGCTTCCCACTTGATCCAACCAATAATATTTTTTAGTTTGTGTCTCTTAGTGGTGTATTTTTTGATCATTATATTAATGATTATCATTACATCCACGAAGACTGAGAGGTATCTATATTTGCTTCCTTGGCTATAGTTAGATCACACAAGAGGGCATATGCTTCTACCATATTGTTTGAAAATTGGCTAAGGCCCAAGCATAAGAAATAACTAAAGTTCCTCTAGGATCATGGAGACCCCCCTGCTTCTGCCATCCCTAGGTTATTCTTTGGATCCCCACTGAATAAAAGAGAGAAGGAGCTTTACTATAATTCCCAATCATTAAATTATTGGCTCTCCTTTCTATTTTACCACTGAGGATTGTTGATTGATCTTGGAATGATAGAAAGAGAGACATCATTTTGAAGAATGAACTGATTTAACCATTTCTCCTCCACACTGTCCAAGGATTTTCTTTAAATTTTTATCTTGGTTATGAGATACTATGAGAGAAGAGCTTTAGATTTGGCTGCTATCACTATTGGCTTGTCCCACACACAATTAAAAATCACATTGTTCTTGGCCAACTAGATCTTCCAACAAATGTACTTTGGAAGTGCTTTCCGTACTCTTCTCAAAGTTTTTTTTTGAAGGATCCCTAATAGATTTTACTCCACAATGTGGACATATCAAACTAGAAAGTAGGCCATCTCACTCAACGACTTATACCAACAAAGACACAAAGCCGAAGCTATTTTGATAGACTGCACTCAAAAATAAATGTTGGATTGTTTCTTCTACCGAAGCACATAATTCACAATAGGAGAGACCTTTTATCCCTATTTTTCTCAAATTATATGAAGTTAGAAGCTTCCCATGGGTCATGATCCAACAAAAGATATTAATCTTAGAGAGTCCATCATTGTTCCAAATTTGTTTCCATAGGGAGGAACATTGAGGCATTGGAAGAGAAGCAAGCAATGATAAGTATCCATCCTTGACCCAATATGAAGAGTCTCCCCAACCCCTATAGTCTTTGACACTTTAATTCCAAGGGGCACAATAGCTAAGAGCTTGAGAAAGGGTAGGAACCAAAGGTCGCTAGGGATTTGCAAGGTTGCCAAAATTCCATCTCATCTACTTACAAGATTCTTTTGCACAAACTGATATATCATGCAATGTTTTCAAATTAGTACTATCCATCCAGACACAGAGAGGAGTCAAATTATTATTAGAAGACAAGACTTCTTTTCTAAGTATGTTGTCTTTCCAAATCAATATATCTTTCTTGTTCCTTGGTATCCATATGATCTTTGATATTACACAAGGAGCCACCAATTTCAAGAGTTCCAAATATGTGAGCCTTTTTGGGGATCTACTGGATTCCCTAAACACCTATTCTATGCTCCCTTAAAGTATTTCTTTCACAAGATATTCTTCCACCATTCTAGTGTTCATGTATTCATTCTCCATAAGAGCTTGGCTCCCATTGCCAAACTCATTAAGGATGGATCTTTTATTCCCAAACCACTTTTGTCTTTTGAAACTCTAACCATCTTCCAGTTGATGAGATGATAATTCTTTGTATTAGACCTGCCCCTTGCCAAAGGAATTTTATGATGTTTAGGGTGATATGATTCACGATTCCAATGAGAGCCAACATAGTTGAACATTTCTATATAGGTAGGGTTTAGTGAACTAATTTTATTAGGACCACCCTTCTCGCTTGGTTTAACCATTGGGATCCACACTATCCAAACATTTTTTTGATTTTGTCAATGATGCTCAACCAAGATTGAGAGGAAGGGTTATTGAGTGTAATAGGAATCCCAAGGTACTTGAAAGAAGACCAATTTCTAGAGAAAGGAAATTGCAAAATTTTGGAGATGGAATACATTACCTCGATATTGGCATTCCTACCAAGAATATGACATTTTTGATGGTTGAATTCCCCCCCAGAAGTAAGGAGAAAGGTTTCCAGAACCTAATTAAATTTGGAAGCAATTATGATGGAGGCACCTTCAAGAAGAAGGGTGTCATCCACAAACTATGATTGGTTTAAGCACTTATATCCTTGAATGATCCTGATACCTGGATTTTTTCCATTAATATGGCGTGCCTCTAGTTTTTTTCTTAAATAGTTAGCCACTACAATGTAGACAAGAGGAGACAAAGGGAAACCTTGTCTCAGCCCCCTACTTCATTGAAAGAAAGATGTGGGTAAACCATTGACTAGTGGTGCAATCCAAGGGGCATTGATGTAAGAAGATATCTGCTAAATAAAAGAGGAATTGAAACTAAGCTTGTCAATACCTCAAAAAGGAAGGTGTGCCTCACTCTATCAAAGGAATTTTCCATCCCCAATTTTATAATCATAACTTTCTCCTTGTTTTCCTTAATTGAGTGGATGGCCCCATATACAAGCACAATGTGGTCATTATTCTACCTATCCTGCATAAACCCCCTTTTATTTTCATAAATAATCTTTGGCACTATATTCATCTTGGATGTTGTAATCTTGGTCATGATTTTGTATGAGGAGTTGCAGAGTGATATGGTTCTAAATATTGCAAAGGAAGAGGGGTTAATGCAGAGGAAACTGGGCTAAAACACACACACACACACACACACACACACACACACACAATTACAACACACACCCTGCTATAGAATGTACAATGGAAAAATAAAACAAAAACACTTTTACCAAATAATGAGCAATCCATTGGAAACTAAATCACTAGAAAACCCAAGAATTTCAATACCATTCATTTATTAATTCAATGCAGAGAACATATTTCTATATTACATCGAGCATGGGCTAAAAAGACCGCCACGAATTGCTACTTGCGTGGCTGAAAACCACAACAAAATCATCAAGAGGGTAATGGTCTGCGTGTATGGGATGAGATTCTATTTCACCCTTCCTATGTGCTCACCCAATCTAGAATCTTTCTCTTCAGTCCACCTTCTATGATTTCCTTGCTTTGTGGTTCACCAACCCCTTCAAAATTGTGCTCCATTTCTTTTTAAAACTCCTCCTCGACTCTGAAATGATTTTCCTTCCCTCCAAGAACGAGTTGTTACCCAAACCGTCTTTCTGTGTTATGTATTGCTTCAACTTCCTTTTGGCCTCGGGTCACGTTTTGTCCTCTAGCCGCGAGTTCTTTTTTTTTCTTCTAACGGTAGCTGTGACTCATCATGAATGCATACCAGCATGGAAAATCAAATGCGTACAACCACAATGTTGCAAATAAATAAATATCGTGACACTTGTAAAGTTTCATTATGTGTGCATGTTTCAACACATGTTTTATCATGAAACTTGTAAAATTTCTCTATACGTCGCAGTTTCAACATGGGTTTCAACACGTGTTTCAACATGAGTTCAACACGAGTTTCAACATGTGTTTCAATACGAGTTTCAACATGAGTTTCAACACGTGTTACATCACGAGTTTCAACATAACAAGAGTAGTTGCAAGAGTAATCAACAGTTCAATATTACAACAAATTGACTAAATAAAATGGACCACTAACACAATCCTTATTCGACTCATTTCCTATTTACAGAATGGGGATATTTTTGGGTGATGCGGATTTCCCGAGCTTAAGGATGCTCCTGCATCAGACACCCCTGGTAATAAAAACATGAGCTTCAACTCATGTGAAGATGACTGCTAAAGTGAAGAGTTATGCATACATGCTAACTGATCTTCAGTCACCCACGATGCATCCTCTGCTCCTTGATTCTTCCACTTGATCAAATATTCCATGTACTCCTTCCGACGAATATTCTTACTAATTCTAGTAGAAATAAGTTCTTCAATCTGCTCCTAAGAGTTAATTGGTAGATGATGTTCCCATTCACTAAGGGTACCTTCATTTGCTCTTCTGTCCCCTTCATGAAACTCATAGAGGTCAACAACTTTGAATGTAGGAGATATGTCAAATTTCTCTGGAAGTTCCAACTAATAAGCATTATCAGAGATCTTTTTCAAAATTCGGCATGGACCTATCTTCTTGTACTTGAGCTTATTATAAGTGCCTTGAGGAAATCACTCCTTCCTCAAGTGATCCATGACCAACTCACCCTCTTGGAATACCTTTTGTCTTCTATGTTGATCTGTTCTTTGCTTATAATTGTCATTGTTGGTCTGCAGTTTATTCTTTACCTGTTCTTGCAATTCATGCATACTGTCCACAAAATCATTCGCATAAGCGCTCTTCTTGCCTTCCAAATCCAACAATGCAACCAAATCTACCAAATCTTTTGGAGACCATCCATAAACAATCTAAAATGGACTCTTTCCCATAGATCTGTTCATCACATCATTATATGCGAATTCAACTTGGGCCAATGCCAAATCCCATTGACTAGGATTCTCTCCACTCAAATGTCTCAAGAAATTTCCTAGACTCATGTTCACTACTTCTGTTTGATCGTCTGTTGGAGGATGATACGTTGATTTGTACAACAAATCCGAGCCTAACTTTTTCCAAAGTGTCCTACAAAAATTCCCAAGAAATCTGGTATCACAATCTGAAGTAATACTCCGTGGTAATCCATGCAATCTTACCACTTCTTTGAAAAACAATGCAACTACTTCACTAGCATCACTAGTCTTCTTACACATTATGAAGTGTGCCATTTTCGAAAATTTGTCCATCGATACCATTGTTGAATCATGCTTTCTTCGAGTCATAGGTAATCCTAAGACAAAATCCATACTAATATCCTACCAAGGTCCTTTGGGTACTAGCAATGGAGTATAGAGTCTCGTGTTCTGACTTTTTCCTTTGGCTAGTTGACACATCCTGCAACCTTCAACAAAATTTCCAACATCCTTATTAAATATGGGACAAAAGTACCTTTCCTTTACCAAGGCTGTTGTCTTATCCATCCCAAAATTTCCTCCTAAACCACCACTATGTAACTCTTTAATGATATTCAGCTGTATGGAACTTCTGGGAATACACAACTGCTGACTTTTAAACAAAAACCCCTCTTGGATATGGTAGTCTAGATGTGGTGTTCTGTCTAAACTACAAGGCTCCCATGCCTTCCAAGCTTTTAAGAAATATGCATCTTCTTCATAAAATGTCTTTAGACAGTTCAAGCTTACCACTTCTACCGACATGGTATTTAGTAACTCTATCCTCCGACTTAATGCATCAGCTACCTTATTGGACTTCACAGACCTATGTTTCAACACAAAAGAACAACTTTGCAAGAATTCCACCCATTTAGTATGCTTTTGATTAAACTTACCTTGGTTGTTAATGTATTGCAGAGATTTATGATCCGTGAACAAGACAAAGTATTTCAGCAGTAGATAATGTTTCCATTTCTTCAAAACTTGCACAATAGCATACAATTCTTGATCATAAACATAATACTTCTTTCTAGACTCATTCAAATCCTTGCTGAAAAATGCAATGGGTCTGCCTTCTTAAATTGGAACTGCTCCAATTGTTGTTCCACTAGTGTCACAATCAACCCGAAACACTTTATTAAAATCTGGTAATGCTAATACTGGTTCTGCTGTGACTCTCTTCTTCAATTCTCCCAATGACTTCTCTGCTGCTACAGTCCACTGAAACACTCCCTTCTTCATACATTATGTAAGAGGCACACATATTTGGCTAAATTTCCTAATGAATTTCCGGTAAAAGCCTGCCAATCCATGGAAACTCCTCACATTGAATGTGCATCTTGGTGTTGGCCATTCAAGGATAGCCTTCACTTTCTCAGGATCCATTTTCAGTTCTTCCTTTGAAACCATAAAACCCAGGTACACTAACTCTCACTGCATGAATGTACACTTCTTCAATTTTATCAATAGTTTCTCTTCTTTCAAGCGCTATAGTATTGCTCTCACATACTCAACATGCTCTGTTATGCTCTTGCTAAAAATTAGTGTATCATCCAAATATATAACCACAGACTTACCCAAAAATGGCTTCAAGACTTCGTTCATCAATCTCATGAACGTGCTGGGCACATTGGTTAACTTGAACGACATCACTAACCATTCAAATAATCCATCTTTTGTCTTGAATGTTGTCTTCCATTCATCACCTTCTCTTATCCGAATCTGGTGATAACCACTCTTCAAACCAATTTTTGAAAAATATTCTGAACCACTCAGGCAATCCATGAGGTCATCCATTCTGGGAAATGGAAACTGATACTTGATAGTGATCTTGTTTATAGCATGTGAATCAGTACACATTTTCCATTCCCCTGTTTTCTTTGGAGTCAATACCGCTAGTAGTACACACAGACTCAAATTCTCATGAATTAACCCTCGGTCAAGCAATTCCTGCACTTGCCGATTCACTTCTTCACTCTTTGTTGGAGTCATCCTATAAGGTGCTTTGTTAGGTAAAATAGATCTAGGCATTAAATCAATTTGATGAGAAATACTTCTCACTGGAGGGAATCCTTTTGGCAGATCATTAGCAATTATCTCCTTAAATTCATCCAACAACGACTTTATTTCTATAGGTATAACATTTGGCTCCTCTAAACTTTTCACTTATTTCGGGATCACTCCTAAACAAAATGTTGATTTTCTTTCTTCCTGTAAGAATTATTTAATAGAACATAGCATGATCCTACTGCTACTCGTGCTTAGATCAACACAATTTATTGTTGCTGCTACTATATCCTCCAACATTGGTGTTAATTTATGTTGTTGTCCATCTCTCTTGAACTCATATGTGTTTTCCTTACCATCATGATGAACTTGTCGATCAAACAACCATGGTATTCCCAACAGTATGTGACACACATCCATCTCAATCACATCACATAACACTTGCTCCTGAAAACTCCCTATTTGAAAATTCAATAAATATTGCTCAGTCACAGTCACTTGTTGTCCCTTGTTCAACCAAGAATCACGATAAGGGTTTGGATGGTTCAACCTTGTCAAGTTCAGTTTGTTCACGACTTCAATGGATACTAAATTTTATGTACTTCCTCCATCTATAATCAAATTACAACATTTTCCTTGAACCTTACATTTTTTTTTAAACTTTCTTTCGTTGTTCTGGTTCCTTTACCTCCTTTTGTTCAGATTTAAGCAACACTCTTTAGATCAACAAATTCTCACCTTATTCTTGCTGAAGAATAATCACATTTTCTCCAACTATTGAAGCTTCGTCAGCTTGTGTGACTTGTGCCCATGCTTCACCTCTTCTCCCTGAAGTTTTCCTTTCTGGACATTCAAACTTCTTGTGTCCCTCTACACTACAGTGATAACAGGTGATTACATATCTTCCATTTCCTCTTTCGAATACTCTGCCTCTACCAACTCCATTTCCTCCTCTTCCACCTTGACCACTAGCAGATTCTTCTTCCTTTTCACTTCCTTTAGCAATCCCTTCTTTACCTCGTCCTTTAAAGCCTCTTCCTCTACCTCTAGGCTGTGTTTTCCTCTCAATATTTTCTTCTACCTTCAAGGCAACTTGATAAGCTTCATCGACAGTGCAAAAATAGTGTGTGCTCATTTCATCTTGAATCAAATACTTAAACCCATTTACATACCTCGCAACTCGTTGGAATTCTGGTTCTTTGAGGCATGCTCTGAGTGACAACCTAAAGAACTCTTTAATGTATTCATGGATATATGTCTCCCTTTGTTTAAGGTT
>SNQJ01S0140141.1:10492-22398 GCA_010110895.2 Picea sitchensis | reverse complement strand
GAGCCTAAGGATGCTCCTGCATCAGGGGTTCACTTACTTCGGGATGAGAGCCGAGAAGGAAGAACTGGTGTTTCCTCCTAATTTTCTAGACCTTTGGGCATGTTGAAGCATCCTCTTTAGGTAATACTTAATGAAAATCCAAAATGATCTACAAAAGGATATCAAGAATCCATCGGGCCCAAGAGATTTATCTAGCTCCAAGCTCCATATGGCGCTCTTAATCTCTTCGCCCTCAATTAGTTTAATCAATTCTTTATTCTCCTCATCTGAGGCCACCATTGGGATATTCTCAATCATGGTCACCAAACCCTTTGGTACCACATCATCTTGTTGTGTGAAAAGGGAACCATAGTGTGTTTTGGATGCATTCTTCAATTTGTTGAAGTCAAAGTGCCTAGTGCCATCATTCATAGTTATCTCATTCACACTATTTTTTTTTATAGTATGTGCTTTATCTTGCTTGTGGAAATAGGTTGTGTTTTTGTCTTCTTCCTTAAGCCACAAGCTTTTGGATTTGAGCCTCCAATATTCCTCTTCAAATTGAAGGGATCTTTGTAGATTTTTTTGAAGAGTAGTCTCTTCTTCCTGAAGCTGGATTGTTATGTATTCATATTCCATCTTGGTCTAAATTTCTTGAAGTTGTGTTCTAATATTCTCTTTCTTAATTGATGGTGGGGAAGAAGAATCCTTACCCATTCTTTTAAGGCATGCTTAACAAGCTCTAATTTATGTTCCCAGATATAGATAGGGTTAGTAGAAAGTGGAGTGCACTAGGTGGAGTGGGCTCTGTCAATTGATTCATGGGAATTTATCCATAGTGGGTTGAAACAAAAAGGTAAAAGGCCATAATTTTGGGAATCCTAGAAATGCAAAGCAATAGGCTTGTGGTCAAATATGCCCGATGGAAGGATCCTTGACTTTAGAGAAAAATCATGCAGAAGAAGATCACTATGCACAAAAAACCTATCTAATCTGGCCACTATATGCCCTAGACTGATCCTTCGATCAATCTAGGTCCCACTCAGTGATCAACTCCTCCATCTTCTCCATGAATAGATCTATGACAATATTTCCCCCTCTTTTATCATTATTGAAAACAACCACATTCTAATCTCCTACTATAATGCTATTGCTAACAAACTCTATATCTTTCAAAGCTATAAGTGATATCCAAAAAAATTCCGTTTCCAGGTAGTTGACAGGCATGCATAGAATAAAAATGTTGAAACTCTTACCTGATTAAGTGTTAGCAAATCTTGTGAGGATCTAACATTGAGCTTGAAAAGTGAAATCTAAACTCAATACTTGATTGTTCCAAAGGGTGCACAACCCTCCTGAAGCTCCTCTTGAGTCTACTGCAACACCTTCACACTCTCTCGACCATTGCTTCCCAAATTTAATAGCTTCTATAGATTCTATTTTGGTCTCTTGGAGAAAAAGGATAGTAGGACTTAATGTTCTAACTAGGTCTTTAAGTGTTGCTTCTTTGCTACTGTTGCCCAACTCTCTACAATTCCAAGAGACTAGTATCAGTTTTTGGCACCATTGCCTCTTTGAGGTGTACTACTTCTAGGGGTTATTATGGATTTCTAGCTTCCTCCCCTTGATTTATCTATTGTTGTCTAAGACACCATCATGACATCCCTATTCATTGCTTCCTCTCTTTTAATCTTTCTTTGTTTCTCGCTCACCTTTTTGGGGAGATTTTCTTCAAAGTTCCCTTCTCCTTGGTCTTTTTATTTTATTACTATTTGGTCAATACCTTTGGATTTAGGGTTAGAGAAATCAATCTCTACAATTGAGAAGTTTTCAGTCTCCTCCAATCTTTCTGAGACTACATCTTTCTCTTTTGCAGCTGGGTTCTCTGCTATTTGGACTAAAGGAATCTGCTTTTGTGTTGAAGAAAATCCTTCAGGTTCCTGGGATGGGTTTGTTATGTTTTCCTCCTTGGATGGATGGTTCCATGCTATTTGGACTAAAGGCATCTCTCCTATCAATAAATGACCCTCGCTTGTTCTTGTGAATAAATAACCAGGAATTCTACTGACAAGGATGGTTCTTCCTTGGAAATGACATCAAACATATTTTTAAGCCATGCATGGATACCAACTCCACCTCTAGTTTATGTCTGAATAATTAAAGTAGGAGGAACCCTTGGTAACCCCCCCCCCAAGGGGATTATCCCCAGATGTTGTTGGAACCCTTATTGCTACTACTTGGTATCTTATGCCTAGATTTACATTAGTTCCCATTTTTTGATGCAATGTTTTCCATTGTTCCTCTTTGTCTTGTGTTGGTGCCTGCTGGGATGGATCCTTCTTGTAGTCCTTGGAAAAGTTCATGTACCGATGAAATGATTTTCACTTAAAAGCTAGTTGTTTATAATCCAACTGTTACACTTGCTTCCAATTATCAAGAGTGACGAAGATAGCTTATGGAAGGCCTTTCTCCAGATCCACTTCAATGTAGATTTAGTCACAAGCATACATGTTTTCTCTGGGTTTATCCTTATTGATGTAGAACCCCAAAGAGTTACATGTGCTATGAAGGTCATCATATCTCCAATAATGAAGTGGAAGATGGGGAAGTCACAACCAAAGGACCGTGGAAGGAAAATTGTGCTCCAGATTGAAATCTAGAGTCTGTTTATTCAGGTACATGCCTCGAGATCCAATGAAATATGGCCCATTCTGGAAGATTAGATCCCTATTTTCCCTGGTCTCTAAGAAAGCATAAACACTTCTATCACAAAAGAAGTGGTGTAGTTTCCCTTTAATAAGCACTTTCCAGTTTTTATATAACCAAATGGCCATTTCCCCAGGAGAGGGGCAGATACCAGTGAATTGGCCAATGATCCTCTATTGACAAGAGTGATGGCTTTGAATATTGTAGCTATGAGAGGAAGCTTCACTTCTCGAATTCTCTTTAATGTCTTCATAAACCTAGTTGATTGAGATGTAGAGGTATTTTCATATGCAGAAACCATGGCCCGAAATTCCAAGGCTTCTATGTCAGGTTGGGATCCCCCTCTAAAGGCTACATCCATTTTTCTCAGTGAGGATGAACTTCAACATGCTATTATTTCAATAGGACAATGCTTAGAAGAGTTATTTCTAGAATATCACAACATTAATTTTACTAACAAATGAAAAGGCCCATATCTTTTCCATCTCTACTTGATAGGGTGCCAAATATTTTGGATTTTGTGTTTAAGGTATGGAATAATATGACTCCTTGGATGTTAAGTAACACAAGAGAACACACATTATGACAATGTTCATCTATTACAGTTAGCTCTAGGGATTCCATAACACACTATTATTAATTGATCACAACTAGCTCTAGACTTCGAGCCATGTGTGATTNTGAGAGGAAGCTTCACTTCTCGAATTCTCTTTAATGTCTTCATAAACCTAGTTGATTGAGATGTAGAGGTATTTTCATATGCAGAAACCATGGCCCGAAATTCCAAGGCTTCTATGTCAGGTTGGGATCCCCCTCTAAAGGCTGCATCCATTTTTCTCAGTGAGGATGAACTTCAACATGCTATTATTTCAATAGGACAATGCTTAGAAGAGTTATTTCTAGAATATCACAACATTAATTTTACTAACAAATGAAAAGGCCCATATCTTTTCCATCTCTACTTGATAGGGTGCCAAATATTTTGGATTTTGTGTTTAAGGTATGGAATAATACGACTCCTTGGATGTTAAGTAACACAAGAGAACACACATTATGACAATGTTCATCTATTACAGTTAGCTCTAGGGATTCCATAACACACTATTATTAATTGATCACAACTAGCTCTAGACTTCGAGCCATGTGTGATTCTAGTAAGTTTTCCTTGACATTTTTTCTTTCTTTAAAATTAATTTCATTTATTATTTTTTGCATCTTATAATTATATTTAATATTAATATTTTATTTTGGTAATAATTTATTTTTTCAGTGCTTAGCTAATAATATTTCTCCTCTTTAATTTTCATCAAGATTTTGATTTTTAGGTTTATATTGATTAGGTTGTGAACATAAAATCCATCTCATATGTATTGTAAGCTAGTAAGCTATTTGTTATGAACACACATACCCTATTTTTCGAGCACTTATAGATGATTATACCTTGACATTATTATATATGCTTGCCAAATTTCAACTTGCAAAGAGATCCAAATACTCTAGCATTGGTTCAAACTTTTACTAGAAGGGATATACCACAACACACAATAAAAAAATAAAAAATAGGTTAGTGAAAACAAATGCTTTGAAAGAGATAAATCCATAAAGGTTATTATTGGGAGGCCTTTTAGGCCTTTGTAATAGTCATCACATATCATTAGATATAAGACATTAAGTAAATATATACGTAATAAAGAGATAAATACATAAACAAATGATTAGTTGGAATGGGTACAACTTTTCCAAGTATCTCTCCTATGTATATATACTAAAAAAGATGAAATACAAAAGTGATTGGTTAAACTTCCAAAATACTTATTTTTTTTATCTTCTTTCTTGAATACTTGTATCACGTCCCTAATATTCCTCCTATAATGTAGCTCTCTCTTCTTCTTCTTGAATGCATGCCATTATTCCCCGGACTACAATATTTTGGTTCCGTTGCTGTGTGACTTGAATTCAGGACAAGCTAGAAAATTTGATCTTGGATGGAAGATTTGGTCGAGATGTCCATGGAATTTTCGTTTGAAAGGCTAGTGGAAATAAAAAAGTTTGCGTCGAAGATGATCTTGGAGAGGATTTTTTCCTGGTGGGTGAGAGCTGCACGGGAGAAGCCTACACATATGAAGATGCAAGTAGAAAGTTCCATTGAAATATAAATAATCAAGATTGCTCACGTGCCAAAATAAAAAGATAACTAACTAAGGTTTTTTGAGCATTTGAATGCAATAGAGTATGAATCCTTTCACCCTTATTAAATAAAATACATGCAAAACTAGACACATTGGTTACATACGGTGTCTTGAAATCATTGGATGTATAAATGCCGGTGCCATTAAGCCATTGCTAGATAAATGCTCATGTGCCTTTGAAAATATCACATTATTAATTTACTATAAACAAATGCTCAAAGAAAATCCATTACAGAATAATGTTGGCAACCCTAAATTTGGATTATAATTTTTTTTCACATTACTGCATGTGGAGTAACATTGGGTTACCAGAATTTTTATCTATACGTGAATGTAGTCAACTTCATAAAATATGATGTTGCTAATAATATGGAACAAGAATATCGTTTTCATTCCTTTACAAAGAAGAGTCAATTGAGAGCATGAGCAGTCGATCTAAGAAGGAAATCCAATGAGAGCACATGTTTGATTACTTGGAAAATACAAGGATAAATAATCACCGTACTAGAACGTGCCCTCTGATATATATCCACCTTGTGAGGGTGTTTGGGTTGGTGACAAGGATTCAGGCACTAGACTTTTGACAGACGAGGAATTATGTGACACACTAAAAATCCAACATTGTCGTCGATGGAAGCATATGGGTTATAGTTCATATAGAATGAACTGCACGTGTATTTTTATTTATGGTCCTCCCCCGAATGTTGACCCACCAAAATATAAATAAGAGGAAGAGAAAAGGGCAGCGCAAGAGGAAATGGATCAAGTCGACTTCAAACGTCTGCTACAAAATGTTCAAGGAGGCAGAGAAGGCAAGCAAGAGTTTGGTGTTGGATTATTTCGATTATATTATAGATGTCACACTTCAATTCTCTAGATTAAACAAGAGCATAACCTTCTATACCAATAAATGTCGCGATCTCTGATATTATGGATGGAGCGTCAATGTTCAATTCTGCGATGGTGGGTGTGGTCTCGGCCCTATTTTCTCAAACTTAAAAGGCCGAGTACTGGTTTGGAGAGACTACCATGGTGACGTTTCTTCATCTAAGGTTGAACGATTCTTATCCAAGCTTATAGTAAAAGAGGGCGATATTACATCTCACCTCTAATGGTGCATGACAGTGGAATTACTTACATGTTCATTCAACATAACAATGCTTATTTGATGATTTCTTCAATAAAAAATTGCATTTCAACGAGTCTACTGCGCTTTCTTCACCAGGTCGTGGGCATGTTCAAGCACTATTTTGAGGAGTTGGAAGAAGAGTCCCTGAGAGGATGGAAGTCACACAACGACCACCAGTGTAGTTACAAATGCATATTTCCATGGCTGTAATGGTGTCGTACTAGTTCGACCAGACTGCCAAATGTTGTTTTAGATATAGAATGCTTGAAAATAAGTTAACTGTTGACAAGATAATTTCCACCTATGCATAAATTGCTGATATTTTCAATCGATTGAAGTTGTCCAAGTTAAATTTCCAACATTCATAATCGAAAAATATTGGATTTTGTCATTTGACAAATTATTTTGTTAAATCAACTTTTGGAGTAAAATCATCATCCACGTACCATTCTATAAATCATCAAAGATAAAGTGAGCAAATTGGAATTTGTTTAAATTTTGGATATATGAGGAAAATTATATGAACAAAATAAGTTTAAAATGGGAAGTTGAAATCATTAGTTTGCATTGTTTTTGGTGTATGCCAATATTATACCACCATCGTGAAGCAATGTAAAAGAAATATGGAGGGGAAAAGTATGGAATTATTGCATGAATGATAGTCGAGTCAAGTCTAAAATAGTTAGTCAAAAATAAAATGATCATATCAATCATGTGTATTAAGTCAATTATGTATCATTTGACTGAGTTATAAGTCTTTGTAAAATTTAAGTTAAAAGTGGAGTTTAAATAAATGAGGGTTTTAAACGTGAGTCTTTAATGTACGCGATCCCCTCCACCTATGTAATGTGATTCGGTTTTTAGTTGACGAGATCGGTCCTTTGCCGACATTGATTGATAACATTTAGTTGATTTTGTAGAAGTCTGGTTTCAACAAAAATGTGTCTTTCTTTTGAGTCATTGAGTCAAGTCGTGATCATGCAAAGTCGTAGTCAAGTCCTCCTTCATGTAATATCAAATGCAGGCTCCATATATTCTCCTAGACTAGAAAAGTATAAAAACGCACATCCAAATTTGATAAGCAATAGAGCAACAAAGCACTGAAATATTGAGCATTGATGATAAGCATTTTGGCAGCGGTTAAAGGCATTCAAGAAAGAGACATCAGATGATAGGAACACATATAATAGATTTAAAAACAAGACGATGACACAAGAAACATTTGAATTGATTGAGCCCCTTGGTAGAAGAGTTGCACAATAGTCCCATGGGTCATAACAACGAAAGAAGATGAATGGTAGGATTGGATGATGCCATAGACCCTTGTTGATTCCATAAAAAGAGCTCCTAGGAGCGGTAGACTGCTAGAGCTGTAATAGAGTGTGCCCTAACGGTTCGTGTGAGGAGTAGAATTTGTAGTTGAGATCGAGGAGTTGGGATATGTAATATGTTGTCATTCATATCCAATAAAAACCAACCATCTTAAACCTTGTATATGTGTATCTTTCTATACCACTGATGACTGTTGTGGTCGAGTTACCTATGTAGACCGATATGCATGTCGTTATTCTCCACACTACAACAATTACTATTATGACAATTCTACCCATTATTGTTCCTTTCATGGAGAAAATGAACAATTGAAGATCCATCCATCTATATACCAACATTACATAAAATCACATACTAGCATTGATTGATAGTCAATTGAACTAGGAGGCAAATGGAAGAGCTAATTAAACAACCCGTGCCTCTTAATAGATTAAAATTAAAAATTGATGAAATGGGTACTCCATGACCACCAAATGTGCCACCACAACGTTATTCTTTAAAAGTAATTAGAAATATTATGCTTGATATATTTTTTAAAAATGAATTAAACTAATAATTAAAAGCTTGAATGCACAATACATGATCAATATAATGAATTATATGATGCATTTCAATGTGTGATAAATATAATAAATATTTAGAAAGCCATAAAGAAAACAAGAAATATTAAAATTGAAAAAAATATAAAAAATATCATGCTTTTGAAATATGAAAATGTTTGAAATAAATTTAAAAATATTAAAATTGAAAAAGATATAAAAAATATCATGCTTTTGAAATATGAAAATGTTTGAAATAAATTTAAATTATATTATTATTTATGATAATAGTGTTTCTAATCTTGTGTTACTTCAATTACTTTATTTTTTTAAATATTATTTCACAAATTCTTTATATTTATGAAAATAAAATTAAGAAATTTAAAAGAAAATTGAAAGATAAAAATATCATGCTTTGAAATAGATGAAATGTTTGAAATAAATTTAAATTATATTATTATTTATGATAATAGTGTTTCTAATCTTGTGTTACTAATTATTTTCATTTTTTTAAATATTATTTCAATAAATTTTTATATTTGTGAAAATAAAATTAAGATTTATAAATTTTTGGATTGTATTATTTTTTCTTAATATATTTATGTTATAATAAATTATTTTGCAATATATTTAATTTTTTTTAATTTATAGATATTCAAATTATTTGATATATAAAAATGTTGAAATTGTGAGACTAAAGTGTGAATGAAAATTTTGTAACATATTGTATTTTTTTTCCTTGAGGAAAGAAATTTATAAATTTCATTCAAAATAAAAGAATTTTACATCTTGGATATGCACAAGTGCATTTTAGACCAATGGATTTGTTTTCTAAATTACTAGTGTACCATAAAATCATAAATAATCTATGAATACTATTATAATTCAATCATATACTTTCAAGATTTCAAAACATCTTTGATATGGAATCAAAATACAACAAAACCATAATTAGGCTAAAGTCATGAAATAAAACCAAATTTTTTGAAAACTTTAAAAACCCGATTAGTTATGCTCTTAAACAATTGTCCTTTGATGCCAACATGATCCAATGCCCAACTTCCAATTGTAAACCATCTTTGGATAATGAATCTACTTCATTGATGAATTCTCTATAAAAGCTAGACAAAGAAACAAAGTTAAAGACATTTTTTCCTTCTTTGAACCTCCTAAAAAATTGGGCCAAGAAATAAGTTTCTCATTTTAATTTTTTCACTCATCCAATTTATAGAAAATCACCTAAGATCTACAAATCTGTGAACCCCTTTCTCTTAAGCTAATGATATTCACAATTTTGCAGTTGATAATTCAAGATAGTTGTTAAAACCTCCTCCCAAACCTACTTTGAACCTAAATAAATGAGTGTCAACTATGAAAAGGATTCCCTATATCCCATAGTTAGAAAGATTACCTTGACTAACACCATCAAAACAACCCAAAATCCTTAACTTGTTAATTGACTCATGAATAAACTACCTATATAGATATTTTTGGAGTATACTTATAGCTAGCAATAATTGACCTACATTAGAAGGCACATTGATCTTTGGAATGTACTTATGACTAGCCATAATTGACCTACATTAAAAGTCACATTAAAATGCAGGGATACATTATCCTCAATTTTTTATGCATTCCTAACATTGAGCTAAATACCCTAAACTACAATCAAAGGAAAGGCTTTGAATTCTTTAAAGTTATAATATAGTGTATTTATACATAGATATATAACATTAGCCAAATACCCTAAACTACACTCAAAGGAAAGGCTTTGAATTCTTTAAACTTATAATATAGTGTATTTATACATAGATATATATGAAATTGACAATTGAAATATTATTTAAATTATATATAATATTATATTTAAAATATTATTTAAATTATATATAATATTATATTTGTGTGAATGGTATACAATGCCATATTAATGATATATATACTATAATAATTTAAAAATATTATAAATTTATATACATACTAATTATTATAATCAAAATTTATTCATTATTATAAATAAATTTATTTTAAATAATTTATAAAATTAATAAATATTTAAAATAATTTATAAAATCAATAAATACTTAAGAAATTAAACATTACCAAAATTATAAACTCACTTATTTGAAAAATATTGTAAATTTATATAATTACTAATCATTATAATCATTTTTTTTAATTATTATAAATAAAATTATTTTAAAATATATATAATCACTTAATAATAAATTTATTTTAAATAATTTATAAAATTAATAAATATTTAAAATAATTTATAAAATTAATAAATACTTAAGAAATTAAACATTATCAAAATTATAAACTCACTTATTTGAAAAATATTGTAAATTTATATAGTTACTAATCATCATAATCAATTTTTTTTTAATTATTATAAATAAAATTATTTTAAAATATATATAATCACTTAATAATAAAAAATTAAACATTATCAAAATTATAAACTCACTTATTTGAAAAATATTGTAAATTTATATGGTTACTAATCATCATAATCAATTTTTTTTTAATTATTATAAATAAAATTATTTTAAAATATATATATAATCACTTAATAATAAAGAAATTAAAAATTACCAAAATTATGAACTCACTTACTTGAAGTATTACCCAACTTTCCGATAAAATAGATACATATTAGTTAACAATTTCAATAAAAAATATTAAAAAACAATTTTAATTAATAAAATATTCTAATTACTAGTTATAGGTTAATAAACAACCTTATCAAAAAAAGGAAAATTCGGGGTGGCAAGTGCAGAAGGAGTCATTCTTGATTCCAGGGGAAACATAGAGATAAGTTTCGCATGGAGTTTAAGCATTGCCACCAATAATCAAGCAGAAGAATATGTCCTCCTCCAAGGTGTCCATCTAGTCAAGGAGAACTAGATACAACACCTTGTTATTTTAGGAGACTCCATGAATAATATAAGAAGACTGATCAAGAGACCCTAGCAAGGGACACTCAATTGAGCAATATCATAAAAAAAATAAGACATGTTTTAAAAGGTATACCCCAAGTTTCATTTTTCCACATCATGAGGGAAAATAATAGGCTGGTCGATTCTCAAGCTAACTTGGACACTTTGATCCCACAAGGGACTATTAGGATCAATGGGGGATTATCCCACCACCCAATTCCATAATCAATGAATGCTGTATCATATTCAATGCATGTCATTCAGGTGTCACGCCTAGGCATGACTCAAGTTGTTAATTCACCAATGAAATTCCTTGTCGCACACGAGATATCAAGCTGATTTGAGCCTGATATTCATCAAGTACACTTTACACATAGACATGGTGGGATAATGTACACTGCGTTCAAAAATTTAGATACATCAATGATACTTCAGAACATGCATGATGAATGATTTAGTTGAAGAAGTGGATCTAGGGTTCTAGGACAATAAGGTCATCGTATTTCCATTATGATAGATTGTGGATTACACATTGTGCATGAGATATTTACTTTTAGGTGTCTTTGTTATGCCGATATCCTAGAGGAACGAAGCATCATAATTCAATTGAACAAGGAAATTATGGGCTTGGCATCTGTTTGGTTGACTAAGGAGTGTGCCAGATTCAAGGAGACACATGCGTACACTGGAAGGCTCTGCTCCTTCCTCAAGGCACTAGACTAAAGGCTTGCTAGATGGTGTTCATTGCAAAAGAACCCAGACATGTCACCTTGGATCATTGGAGGAAGTCTTGGACTCGGGGTCTCTTAAAATCTTGTAGGTGGAATTTGTTGTGCTCGGTTTGCTGGTTTTTCTCACCCCACTCATCGAGAGGACGCGCAAGCGTGGCACATAGGAATTCTTATCAGGCGGCCTTGGTATCGTTGTTTGGGGAATTATGGTTTGGAATCGGTCACCTCTAGTAGAATTTGTCATCTCACTCTGCTATCTCTGGTCCAAATGCCTCGAGATAGAATCAACCCTTAGGAAGATGGAAAATATTGATGATCTTTGACAATCTCTTTAGCAACTTCAAATAAAATTTCATGGA
>SNQJ01S0140140.1:0-11915 GCA_010110895.2 Picea sitchensis | reverse complement strand
ACAAGACCAGATATTGCACATGCAGTGGGAGTTGTGAGTAGGTATATGAACAATCGAGGTAAAGAACATTGGGAGGCAGTAAAGTGGATTCCCATGTATTTTAAAGGTACTGCTACTCATGCATTATGTTTTGGAGGTTTAGACACTCTTCTACCTTCATTTGTTGGATAATAAAAAGGAAGGACCAGACAATTTCTCTAGTGGACGTATCCCACACTATGTGAACCACTTATATTTGTGTCTCTATTGTATTTCTATCTTCTATGTTTTATTTTTGCATTTGTTTTTATTTTATTGCTCCACAATCCTGTTTTTTCTAACATGAAAATTGATTGACAATTCACTTACAATGAAATAGGTATGGTTATAGTAGTTTGGTTAACTATTTTTGAAGTTGTCTATAAAGGGGGAATTTGAGATTTAGAAAGGACATCTAGGATTTTAGAGAGTGATCAATATAATAGGGTAGACAAAGCCTTTAGGTTGAGAGAGAGAACAAGAAGTTTGATTATGTACTTGTAATGAAGGTAACCATGGCTTATTGAATGATAAAATTGAATGTGTTATGGCTTATCACGTATTTAATTATGTTGTGCATGAATTTAATAATTTGGTCTTTGAAAATCGTCCTCAATCCTATATTGTTATGCATTATGACCAATTTGGGGCCCTTTGTGTATGTCAAGTTGTCTTAGAGTAGTTTAAATCTTGCATGTGGGAGACAACTCCTTTAAGAGGAATTACTAAGTAGATTTGCCAAGGAAAAACATAAGGACTTAGTGAATTACATGGTGATTATAGACCTCCTCTTCTTCCACATTAGAAGGAAGAGAACTTTGATTCTCTATTTCCACAGAATCCTTCAACTGATGCATTGTTTCCTCATCCTTATGATCCTCCTACACAAAATTATGAATCTATTTGGTTTGATGTTGTATACTAAGCATCTTTTCCAAGATTTATGATCATGTTCCTTAACATGGCACGTTCTTCTTCCAGGATATCAATCTTGTTTCCTCTATTGAACTAGTTTAGTCATAATTGATGCATTATGGGAGGTGTAATTGTGTTCATTGTCTTGTACCTTAGAGGTCACTAAAAACAAAGAGGACATATTCCCCTGAATGCCCTCTTCATTCCTTCTCAATAGTCCATTGCATCTAGAGATGAAATATAGGATAAAATTTGGCTTAAATATGAAAGATATAAATAGTGTGCAACAAACAAAAAAGCTCGATATCCCAATTGGTTCCAAAATGTCTACTTGTTTGTCAATTTCCTTTGCCAAATCAAAATAAGGATTGAAGCATAATCCCACATCGCTCATGGTAATCCATGATGGTAGATTCAAAATCTTGAACATGAATGAATGCTCGTATGTGAATGGGATGCACTGATGTCCTTTCCAATCCTCTCCCTTCCATTAAACAAGGTTGTAATGGATTTTTCCACATGGTTACTAAGTGTTGAAGCCATTAAACAAGTTTGTAATGGATTTTGTCACATGGTTACTAAGTGTTGAAGAGACTTCCTTAATTCGTGAGGTATACCATAAGAAACTTATGTGGGAAAAGAAGAAGAGTATGAAAGAAAACAAGACAAAATAGAGTACAAAACAAAGTACAAAACATAGTATAAAACGGAGTATTATAGAGTGTTGTGATTGCAAGAAAAACCATATTTATATTGAAAGCAATGTTCAATTGCATTCAGTGTTTGCACATTCAATTCTTCTTCTTCTCCACTAATATCCTCTACTTATTTTCTACTATCTAAAAATGAACAGATCTCCACTACATATAAGAAACAGAGTTGCAAAATATCCTACCCGCCACAACCACATGCAATTTAATATCCTACCCACCACAACCACATGCATTAAATTGTTGGTGACTAGCTAAAATATATTGAAGCTTATCTTCGACAACTTAGGGGATGGTAAAATATATTAACCCTCATTTTTTCTCAAGGTTCCTTTGCCCAGAATAGCAACTTTATTAGCCAATTTGTCGACTGCAAATTTATTTTTAATAGTAACCATGATTGAAGCCAACTTGTTCTCTACCACCCCTTTAATGTNCCGCCACAACCACATGCAATTTAATATCCTACCCACCACAACCACATGCATTAAATTGTTGGTGACTAGCTAAAATATATTGAAGCTTATCTTCGACAACTTAGGGGATGGTAAAATATATTAACCCTCATTTTTTCTCAAGGCTCCTTTGCCCAGAATAGCAACTTTATTAGCCAATTTGTCGACTGCAAATTTATTTTTAATAGTAACCATGATTGAAGCCAACTTGTTCTCTACCACCCCTTTAATGTAAAAATAGTTTTAATACCCATATTATAATTTGATTTTGGAATATTAACTATTACTCTATATAACTCTATCAATATAAAATAATTTGTAAAATGTTTAAATTAAATGATTTTTTTTTTTAATTTTAATAATATTGATTTTTTAATTATTTATAGTAGAAAGATGATTTATTTTTTTAATTTGGAATTAAGAATTTATGTGTATCTATTCAAATTCTTTTAAATTTTTTTATCACTTCACATTTTTTATAAACTTAATTAATATATTATATTAATTTTAATAATATTTATTAAAATAATTATTATTCTTAAAAAATGAAATTTAAAATAAATAAATAAGCGTTTTTATAACATGATATATAACTTTATAAAATAAAATTTAAGATATGGAAAAAACAAAATATCAATTCAATAATAGACATGAAATAAATTTAAGATATGGAAAAAACAAAATATCAATTCAATGATAGACATGAAATACTAGAGACAAAACTAATAATATAGTTTCACAAACCATACCACTCAACAAAATTGTAATATTTGTGTAAATTGATTATAGGATTGACACCTTAAAGAAATAAAATATGTGTACATAAAATTTAGAATGAGCATCTAATAATGGGAAGAGATAAAATATGTGCATTGAATTAAATTTAGAATTCATCTAAGCATGGAGTATGGGAAGACATATTTTTATTTGATTAAAGATTTCATTATGTTAATTAAAGATTTCGTTTTCTTAATAATATTTGTTAAAATTAAATTTAGAAGTGAAAATGTGAATTGATTTTATTGTTAATGAGTAGGTCCTGATCTTACCAGCTGATTGGTCCTGATCCTGAGCTGGAAGGTGGTAACGGAGACGGCGTTCGGAATAGAGGTGGACGGATAATGAATGGCTGTTAAAAGCATAGGTTGGAAAAGGTACAGTGGACGGATAATGGATGGCTGGAAAAAGAGGAGGTCGGAAAGGTACAGCGGACGGGAGAACGAGGACAAATTTTGAGGACCGGAGGGGTCCCATCTCCGGTAGCTGAGAAGCCATTTCATCGAATAATTAGTCTAGGCCCTAAATCTACCCCTGCAAACTTACTAACTTATCAACAAATTTGCATCCTCGGGATTCCAATCACTCCTCTTCGCATTTTGAAGTCGACGTGAGAGTATACATTTTTCTAGAATTGTTAATTAAATTGCACTTTTAGAATTAATAATAATAATCTATTTTTAAGGTCACGACCAAGCCAGCACACCAAATTGGTGTATGAGACCCCCTTGTTTGTGGGACAAGGGACCCCCCTCCGCCTAGGGGATTTGAACCTGTGACTTCTTAAGAGGAAATACATGTTCTTAACCATTAGGCCCACTCAGACTATATTATATCAAGGTATCCTCTAAGCAATAAATGGTGTACGTGAACTCTTGGTCCCCTACCAAAGAATGAGGGTAGAAACTCACTAGTAGCCAATTAGGTGTCATTGGGGACTGGTGGGAGAGGGGAGTGTATCTTTGGTAGAGTTCTTTAATAAAGGGAGTTTGGACGCTGACATTATGGGGGTTGAACCACAAATTGGAACATAACCCGTGGAGACTTTAAAATGCCTCACTCTAGATAACTTATCTAAAAACGTACGGTCTGAATCTCAGGTAGGTGACCCCGTGAGCTCGGAACATACGAATTTTTGTGGCTTTCTTCATGCTGGGCCATCTGTTGGGGATAATATAAGTTCGGGTGAACATAGTAGTGGAGAAAGGGATCAACTGATTGCACTGTTGGAGATAGAAGAAGCTATTGTTGACCACGTTCCCTCTTACAGAGAGATTCTCACTAGAAAAACATTGTCGATTTATGATGGAGGGGAGTTTTCACAAAAACCAATGGGTAAAATGAGTAAAAAGGTGACCCCATTGAACTCCAATTCAGACAAACCGGGGGGGTAAGGACTCATTGACAAAATGGGCAGTACGTGGAGGTCTTGAAAAGGATTTATCGCCATTAAAGACTAGAAGTGATAGGAGGTTAGTGAACGAGAAGCAGATTGACGAGTCTAATTGTTGCACAGTGATTGATGGTCCGAGGGCACTTAGAGCACAAAAATCCCTAACAAGAGTAAAAGAATGATTGTGGTCACTTTAAATGTGAGAGGAGTTGGGGGCAGCTCCAAGTACCTAGCCCTAAAAAGACTATTAGACTTAGTTAAACCAGATGTATTGCTTATACAGGAAACTATGGTAGGGTGACAAAAGCAAGGGAACTTTTTGTTAAATTGCTTCCCCACTAGCATTTTTGTGGAGTGGATTCCATGGGTCTCTCTGTGAGGATGGTCTCAGTATGGAATCCAAGGAAAGCCGACTTCTATGCTTACCTGATTTCTACAGGGATATTGTTGGAGGGACGTGTAAAAGATCTGGACAGAAATTTGAAGGTGATCAACTCCTACAGTCCTTATATTGATAGAGAGGTATTTTCGGAGGCTATCAAGAAGGATGGTATTTTCAATGATAAAAATCTAATTTTTGGGGGCGGCCTCAACTTTACTACCTCATTTAGAGAGGTGTGGGGTGAACATACTAGAGTAGATCCTTTACAACCATTCTTCAGCAAGTTGTTGCAAGAGGAAGGGCTGGTGGATATTGAACCTATAAAATTGCAGCCTACTTGGACAAATGGTAGAAGAGGACAAGAGTATATTGCCAAGAGGTTGGATCGATTTCGGATCTTTTAGGATCTTGCGACTACAGGGTATAGATACAGATATGTAGTTTGTAATCAAAATATTTCTGATCATATGCCAGTTATACTACACTTGGAAAAATATATTAGAGAGGTCAGCTTCCCCTTCAAGTTTAATTCTATTTGGTTGGATGAGCCAGAATTTGTAAATTTAGTCAGATCCAACTGGGCAGGACTGTTGGGATCAGAGTCCTTAAATCCTATGGAATCAATGCTAAAGAAACTAAAGTTACTCAGGACTTTGATGATTAACTGGGAAAAAAAGAAAAAGCTAAAAGCGAAGGAGAAATTGATTAAGTTGGAGGAAGAATTAGATATATGTTACTCAAAAAATCCCGGTGGTTTTGAGAACGAGATAGAAAAAGAGTTGATTGCGGTAAAAGAGCAAATAAAATTGGTACTTTTGAAACAAGAAGAGGAAACCTGGAGACAGAAGAGTCGTCTGAACTGGCTAACATCAGGTGATAGAAATACTAAATTTTTCCTTGCCTATGTGAACTCTAGGAAACAGACCAATACTAGTTGGGAGTTGTTCAAGGAGGATGGGACAGTGATAACTAGAACTAAATACTTACAAAAGGAACCAGTTGGATTTTTCTGGAATATTTTTCTGGCCCACCCTAATCTAGCCATTACTGACCAACTTGCTATATTAAGGAATTATCCTAGGATGTTCACAGATGAAATTAGTCAAGACTAACCTTACATGTAACTTCAGCAGAAGTATTATCAATCCTAAAAGGTTTTAAAACTTCAAAAAGTCTTAGGCCAGATGGCTGGACAATAGAGTTTTTTATGGCTTTTTTTTACACTCTGGGTGATGAATTAGTGAATATGGTTGAAAAATCAAGAAAGAAAGGTAGGGTTACTGGTGCATTGAATGCAACTTTTCTTGCTCTGATTCCAAAGAGTGAGAACCCAAGAAATTTTGGGGATTATAGACCCATAGCCCTCTGCAACCTGTTATATAAAATCATTACTAAAAGTATTGCCAACAAAATTAAAACTTCACTGTCCTTTGGTATTTCAAAGGAACAATTTGGCTTTCTAGAGGGCAGGCAAATCACCGATGCCATTGGTATTGTTCATGAAGATTTACACAGTATTAAAGTTAAAAATATCAATGCTATGGTACTTAAACTAGATATGATAAAGGCATATGATAGAGTTGACTGGGGTTTCCTAAGATTGGTGTTGTTACAGCTGGGAATGAGCCTAAAAGCAAATGACTGGATCATGGGGTGTGTAACCTATGCAAAATTTGTTGTTGTAATTAATGGCAAGCCTACATATTTCTTTAAAAGTTCAAGGGGACTAAAACAAGGGTGCCCAATATTCCCTTTGCTCTTTCTTCTTGTTTTTGAAGGCTTAAGCAGAGTTATAAAGGAACAAGTTAGGGATACGAACTTAGAAGGGATCCTGGTGGCTAGAGGGTTATTTATTACTCACTTGATGTTTGTTGATGATATTATCCTGTTTGGAAATGGCCTGCTGGGTGAGTGGATTTTATATAAGGATCTATTAGAATTGTTCATTAAAGCCACTAGAATGGCTTTTAGTCCATAGAAATCAATGTTTCTTGAAGTTGGTTGGTCAGTGGAAGATATAGCTTTATTGAAGGAGTTTCTTCCTTATGATGTTAAATCTGTAGATGAAGGGTTTAAGTATCTTGGTTGTTTTCTTAAACCCAACTGTTATAATAAGGCAGATTGGTATTGGTTGGTGAGAAAGTTTGAGAAAAGGATTGCTAATTGGAGACTAAGATGGTTAAGCCTAGGGGGAAGAGTGACACTGGTGAAAGTTGTACTTGAAAGTGTACATGTTTATTGGCTCTCTCTGGCCAATATTCCAAAAAGTATACTCAATATTATCAGAAGGAGAATGTTCAGTTTTATGTGGACTATTAAAAAGGAAAAAGAAGGCATACACTCAAGACAAGCTGGGATAAGATAGCTAAACCTAAAAAGTTAGGGGGGGTGGGGTATAAAAAACATCTACACTTTTGGAAAAGCACTTGCTGCAAAAAAATTGTGGAGGTGCCTCATGGTACCTGGGCTTTGGCATGAGTTAATTGTAAACAAATATCTTAGGAAGAAGTCTGTGGCTGCATGGCTTAGGCAAGGAAGAAGAAAATGGTCAGGTGGCTCTAATATTTGGAGGGCCCTCACTTTGTCTTTAAAATCTTAAATGAGTGGCTGGTCTGGAAGCCAGGTGATGGAAGGGATGTCAGAATTGGTTCCGATCCCGTGGTTGGGTCACACAATTTTTATCAACTCTCAAGGAATCTTATTTCAAAACTTAAGGACCTAGAATTTGAATTTCTGGCACAAGTAGGAACAAGGGATTTGGAAAATTCTAGACAAACAGGGTGGATAAAGGCAGAGGATTTAGGATTGGAAGGAGACTTAAAAGATGAATGGAATAACTATGTGAAAAGTTTAGTCAGTTTGGGCATTGAACTGAACAAAGACAAAGATTTATTAATGTGGTCCTGGGATACCAAAAGTGGCCAAGTAAGTGAAAAAAAAGCATATGAGGTTCAATAGCTGGAGGAAGTAGAGACTGGACCTGTTTTCTGGTATAATGATCTCTGGAAATGGTAGCTTCGATTAAAAGTAAAACTATTTATGTGGCTACTGTTAGATCAAAGAATTCTTACTTGGGAAAACTTAGTAAAAAGAGGTTATCATGGCCCTAGCAGATGTATTCTCTGTGGGAATTGTGAGGAGACTGCTTATCACTTATTTGTAGTATGTACCTTTACTAAAGATATCTGGTATTTAATGCTTGAGGAATTAAAGTGGGATGGTGTATGGGAAGGAGGACAACTTAGTGAATGTTTACTAAATTGGAAAAGGAGGAAGGGAGAAAAACTAGAAATTCCATGTCTTATCTGTTGGGAGATCTGGAAGCACATAAATCTTGTTATTTTTTAAGATAGACCTATGAATAGGGACATAGTATGTACTAGTATTCTACAGATTCTAGGAGAAACTACAATAGGACATGTCACTAAGGATAAGAGGATTGATAGACCACCTTTACTTTTGTGGGATTTGGTTGTGGGTTTTTTTTATGGTGCTTCACAAGAAAGGGGTGAGACATGTGGAGCAGGAGTTGTATTAAAATGTCCAGTACTGGGCACTTTTAGAATCAAAATGAACTATGGCAGTGGCACTAATACCAATGCAGAATTACTAGCATTATGTTGTATATTTTTTTTGCACATTATAAAAAGGTAACAAGGTTGCAATTGGCAGGTGATTCAAAAGTAATTATTGATTGGTTTACTAATGCAAATAATCTTTAGGTGGTCTATTTGCATCCATGGATGAGAAAGATTAGAGATCTCGGCAGGAAATTTACACAGCTTAAAATTCAACATATATACAGAGGTTTCAACATGGAAGCAGATCAACTTTCAAAAGCAACTTTATCTCTCAAAGAAGATGGATTATATTATGCAGCGGGAATAGAAGGACATGCATAAATTTTGACATGATAGACATTGGTTAATCATATAGATGATTGGAAATTGTTACTGTTATTTTGGAACTGTTTCAAAGAAGTTGTAATATTTAAGTCTAGTGACTATATATTATAGAGCTTTCTAGCTCTGTAGGACTAATATGATAAGTAGTAAGCTGTAAATTGTGTGGTAGCATAAAGTTTTTGAAAGATACGATAAGATGAAATCTGTAGACTGTGTGGCATCGTAAAGTTTGTTCTGAAAGTCTTGTAACAAAAAAATTATATTCTTTAATATAAGTAATTTTTCCTTTGAAAAAAGGTACGGCCTTGTAAATGGCTACAAAATGGGTTAGGTTTATTTGTGTGGATCACAAGTTACGATTCTGCAAATCCGTAATAGGGATACATGTTCATTGACATACTCTTCAATAATAGGGATCCATGTTCATTGTCTTATTTTCTTGATTGTCTTTTTACTCGTTACCCAACAATAATAACTAGCATACCCCCGAACCGGGGGAAGGGAACGCTGAAAAAAATTAAGTAACATGTGTTTTTATGACCATCATATTCAATGAGATAATAGATGATGAAAAAAATAATAATATAGTAACATATGTTTTATGACCATCATATTTAATGAGAGAATAGATGATGAAAAAACAAATAATATAAATAAGTGAATGGCTTAATAAAATTTTCCAAGTATATAACAAAAATAAAAGATGTGTACATTTTTTAATTCTAGATATCATCTAAAGCTATTTGCTACCCACATATTGAATCATAATTTGTTATGAAAATAAAATAAATCAGAAAATAACTTTTAACATACCCTTGAAGCCAGGGAAAGAGAATGCCCAAGTGAATTAGAATGGTTATGTTGTTCAAATGTTAGAATGGTTATGTTGTTCAAAGTGTTATCACATGAACTTGACAGAGTCATGTGGGTTTGTGGTTTCTACCTAAGACTGTAGTTTTTCCATGTCTCTATCCTTTTCGTAGGCTAAGTCTTGAAGTTTTTACCCCTTTGGCCGATAAAATCATTTTCTGTTTTCCCTTGTTCATTTGTGCGCCCTGGTCTCCTTTTTTTCTCAACTCACAGCCAGTCATCCAAATCCTTGATCATGCAGGTCGCAACCATGAACACAAAGCGCATCTTTCTTAAATAGTTTGTTTCGATATTGAAGCATAAGCAAAATACAGATTTAATCTTTCAACGGCGAAGATTCCGGGAACAGTCCAGATCAACGGCTCATGGACGTTCAAGAGTGCAAACTTGCGCGAAGTATAGCGCCAGAACAAAAGGCCCTAAAGTGAATACGAGTCATTGATCTTAAAGGGGACATGTGGCAATTGATCCAAGCCTTCGGGGAAATGAGCTTCGAGAGATTTGAAATGAGAAGTGCTTAGAAATCCCGAAGGCCTGAAATGGATCTGATTAGTTGATCATCCAGAGCCACGTCTCTTCAGATCCACACATCTGGGTAAAAGCGCATGGAGAAGTAAGCCAGATTTGATTTTTAATTTTCCCGAAGTCCAAGAGACCCGAAGTGGATCTCGGTCATCCCAATCCAGAATGCCACGTGTCATCACATCCTCAGCTCCAGAGGTTTTTCTTAGAGGGAAATGTGGTTTGAGAATTGAAATTCTTGAAGGTCGATTTGCAAAGAAGATCTTAGTCGTTAATTCAAAGAGGGAAGATCTGATCCATCGATCTAAAGTGCCAGAGCTGGACCGTTGATCAAGAAGCCTCATCTCAGATCACAAGATCAATGGTCACACTCCATTGCAGGTTCGGAAGGTGCGAACGTTTTAAAATTTCAAGGAAGGGTCGCAATCAAAACCGTGGTTTTTGGAAAGGGACGTGTGGCGGTTCATGGTGAATTACGGGGGCAAAAGAAGTTTTATTTCAAACCACCCTTGGTCGTGCCCGCAATTGCGTAGGGTCATGGCCCTAGGTCACATTGAAGATGGAGCGATGAAAAGGAGCTGCGCCAAAGACCAAAAGCATCTGTATTGGTCATAGAAGAAGATCTGCTTGGCCTTAAGACGTGGGGGTTGACTCGAAAAATTTGTATGGCACCGCCTGGAAACATTCATGAGTGTCATGCCCTGTCCTAATCCCAATGAAGGTAGTTATTGAAGATTGGGGGTGACAGTTGAGACATCGTATCACCCCATAAATGGAAAGCGTTGCAGAGCGCAGTCATGAAGGCACGTTGACGATCTGAAGCTTCCTTATGGGCATTTGTTCCTGTAAAGCACATAACTGCGCCTGGCTCGCATCTAACATGAGAAAACTTGCACAATCTGACAGAGTGGGCACCGACTAAAGGCTTTGAAGGCAATGGTCCGATCACACTCCTGGTGGTTGTAGCATTTCTGGGTATTTATAGACAGTTTTGATATTTTGATAAGTTCGAATGGTTTAGCTAGGCTCCCTGCTATTGTAATATTTTTATGAAGAACATTGGTTCTCTGGTTATGTATTTGTTTTTTAGACATATTGGTTAATCTAAGTCAGCTTTCTTACTCCATCTTATTTGCCTCTAGTACTGAGAGAGTTCATGATTGACTGATTCACATGGATTATTGTGATTGTATTATGATGAATGTTTCATTATAGTGATGTTATAATTTCTTTTAGCTTCTTTGAAATTTGAATCCAAGAGGATCTTTTGTTTAAGTTTTTCCTCCTTAGGCTGTTGGAAGACCTGATGTCCACGACAAACCTCTACACTCTCCTCACCAAATTCTTCCCTCTATTCACCCTTACTCCAACTTACTGACTGAAGTTGATTCCAAACCTCAATTGTGTATGCATGCTAGTCCAGATTTCTGAGTTAAAACGTTATTATCATCGAGTCTTCTCCATTTGACCACCTAAAACTCTTTTACATTTACTATATAAGTTGATGGGTACTGGTCTTACTTTCTATGCAATCTGAAGGTGACTTCTTATCGGCGCTGTTATCGGGGAATGAATTGAAGACATTTCCCTGGGATAGAACAACAAAGAGATTTTGATTCTGAAGGTGCATCATATATCAAAACCATTGAAGATTGCGCTTGCACCTGGCGACTCCACAATTTCATTTGTGGCTACCTCTAGCACACCCGAAGTTGACCCAGAGAATTTTTCTCGAGAAGGCTTTTAGCAGCTGCTTTCTCAACTTGAAAGTTCCTTGGGAGATTGACAACGATCAGATCTGGTCTTTGTTGGAAATACTAGAACAACTGAGAGGGGGGGGGGGTGAATCAGTTGTTTATAAGCTTCAACAATTTTATGCCTTTTAAACAATTATTAAGATTTCTTCATGTGTCATCAACCAATCATATAGCATATGAACAGTAAGAGTAAAGATCATCAGTCACACAT
>SNQJ01S0140139.1:27893-41307 GCA_010110895.2 Picea sitchensis | reverse complement strand
CGCACATAGGTAGATCAATGTATTCGGATGTAATAAAGGTCAATATTAATAAGACCTTTCAATAAAATAGAATAAGGCGGATGTAAGAAGACCTAATAGAAGCTTCCACTTCTAGAAGGATCTTCCTCTAGATGTTTCTCTTAGTAGACATATTTAGTATAAATAAGAGTCGAGGGTATGAAAACCCTAGCTTGGAGATTATTGTAACAGAGCGCTGCTCGACTGGAGGTTGCCCCCTCGAAGAGGCCTGTGAACATTGCTTTCTGAATCAAAGTGCTTTTCTGTTGCTATTTCGCATATTATTTCTGTGTATTGTGAAGATTATGCTGGATATTTTACTGTTATTCTACCATTTCTAGCATTTTATTTCTGTTCTGCATATTTTATATATCTGGTATCTTGCAGAAGAAGTACAAGTGGTGACAAGTTTGAGTCTAGACTGGAAGGGAGAAGGGGTTGGTTTAGAGTCTTCCATGTGAAAGTGACGAAGAAGGTCACAAGCATACTTACATTCGGACAGAAAAATTCCTTCCTTGGTTTGCAAAACTTGGAGGCTAAGGAAATAATGGAAATAACCTAAGTCGGTCATTTCAAATTTCTTCTTAAGGTTGATTTTCACATGGGTTAAAATTTTAGGGTCACTACCAGTGAGGATAAAATCAACAACATAAATAACAAGGATTATGAGATGGCTTCCTCCTTTCTTGGTATAGACATTAGGGTCAGAATGACATTTAGAAAATCCAATGTTAAGAAGAAAGATGTCCATTTTGGCATACTAAGCTTGAGGAGCTTTCTTAAGACCATAAAGAGATTTCTTACGGCGAAAAACAAGGATAGAGTCATTCTAGACATAGCCAGGAGTTTGTTCCTTGTATATTTCTTCTTGAAAATCCCCATGCAAGAAAACAAATTTAACATCCATTTGATGGACCTCCTATTTATGTGAAGATGCAAGGGATAAAACAAGGTGGATGGAATTCATTTTGTTTATAGAGACAAATGTTTCATTATAGTCAATGCCTTCAACTTGGGAGAATACTTTGGCAACTAAGTGAGCCTTGTGTCTTTCAACACTTCCATCTGATGCATACTTAGTTCTCTAAACCCATTTACATATGACAAGTTTTCTTCCTTTCAGAAGAGGTAGAATATCCCAAGTATCATTTTTACATTAAAGAAGAATACTCTTCATTCATTGTTTTATCCCAATCTAGATGACCTGAAGCTTTTGCAAATGTTTTTGAATCACGAGTCTCTAAAACTTGAGCCAAAAGAGAAGAGGCTCACTGGAACTATGAACGTGTTTGACGCTGATATGAAGGATCACTGACAAGATCACCAACTACTTCTCGTATTGAATTGAACCCATCTAGGAAGCAATGGTGCTGGTGCTGGTGCAGGTGCAGGTTCATGTTCAATGAACTCATATGGAGGAAAGTAAATAGGCAGAGGTGGATTTTCATCCTCACTGTCCTCATTTGAAGAAGAAGAAACTATTATATGAATAGAAGAAGGAACAAACATTGAAGATGGATCACAGGCCGTAAACGACACAAATGCCAAATTAGGCTCACAGACAAAGATATTTTCATCAAATTTAAGATCTCTTCTAATAACATTTTCATTGGAATGAGGTTGAAGAAGCCTGTAACCTTTGACATCTTCAAAATATCCAACAAAAATACACTTCTCACTTTTAGGATGTAAAACTTTCATTTTTTCATCAGGAATGTAAGCCCATGCTACACTGCCGAATACATGAAAGTGGCTTACATATGGCTTAATTTTATTTTATATTTTTAAGAGTTTTTGTGGGAGTGCGATTTACTATGTAATTTGCATAGTTAATGGATTCTGCCCAATACTTTAGACTTAATCCCTAGATTGGATCATACAATTAGCCATTTCTTTTAATGTACGGTTCTTTCTCTCAACAATACCATTTTGCTGTGGTGTATATGGAACAATGTGTAGCATTTGGATGCCTTGTGCAGTGTAGTAACTTGTGAAATTGTTGTTCACATATTCACCTCCATTATCTTTTCTTAACCTTTGAAGTTGATGTCTAGATTGTTTTTCTACAAGTGTCTTGTAGGACAAAAACTTGTTAAACACTTTGCTCTTAATTTTGAATAAGTAAACCCAAGTGCACCTAGAAAATTCATCAATGAAAGTTAAGAAATACTTGCACCCATAAAAAGGAGAATAAAGTGGACCACACAAGTCACTGTGAACAAGCTGCAAAGGGGTCGAGGTGTGCCAAGAGGCACATTTTTCAAAACTGTCCTAATGATGTTTGGCGAGAACACAACTGACACAAACACCATCTCTATAAGAAGCAAGAGGAAGACATGTCACCATCTGTTGATTTCATAGTTGCTGCAATGAGCGATAGTTTAGATTACCAAAATTCTCATGCCAAAGTTTTCTTAAGTCATCGCTATGAGCAACAAAAAATTATGGAAAAGATGATGACCCAAAGTTGTCAAACTTGTACAACCTGGTAATATCATCAACAATTCTAGTTGCGAAAACATGCATAGGATCTTTTATATCTTTGATTACAACTTGGTGAGGTGAAAAATCTATGGTTTTACCTTCACTCGAGTGAGTGATTTGATATACTGATCGAAGGTTGTAGGAAAGACTTGGAACACATAATACATCATTGAAATGACCATTATCTACCTGAATTATTCTAGACCCTACAACACTAAGAGACCTATCATCACCAACAAATATTTTCTTGGTGTTACATTCATTTAAAGTATAAAATATGGCTTTATCCTTATCCATATGATAATATGTTCTAGAATCAATAAGCCACTCATCAAAAGAACAAGTAGAAGTTGCATTGAAGGAGAAACTAGAAGCAGAAAGTGCATGTCCATGAGAATAATAATAATAATAATCAATATTGATGTTGTGCTTATTCATTGCTACTTCTAAATATTCCATCTTAAAACATTTGGACTCCACATGACCATGTTTCCCACAAAAGTTGCAATGTCTGTCACCATTCTTCTTACTTTTAGAATTTTCTCTTTTGTCACCATTAGGAGCAGAAATTGGATGAGAAGGTTTTTCACCCTTGATTTGCTTGTTGTTGTGGTGAGGATGTTGATTTTTGGGATTCTTGGATTTATCTTTTTGCTGGACTACTAAGGCTTTGTTGGAGGTACCTGTAGTGCTGATCACTCAAAGTTGCAGAAGCTTATCTTACTCTCGAATCAGAGCATCATAAAAGGAATCAAGAGAGGGTTTTTTTATAAGCACCCCCTAGAGATTCTCTGGTGGCATAAAATGTAGATACAAAAATAGAATATGCACTACCAAGCTTAGCAAGAATACCATATATGCATTGATCTTTCGATAGAGCTATTTTGCATTCTATACATAACCATCTAAGTGTTTTGAACTTAGATAGCTAATATTCATTGCAAGGAAAATAATTTGGACTTAAGGTCATTAATTGATTCTCTAATCGGTGGGCTCGAATAATATTGTGTTTACCAAACACAGCTTCAAGATTTTCCCAAAAATGATAAGGGTCATCAATTCCTTGAAGGTAAAATCTTAAATTAGGAGAGATGGACATTCCAATCAGTCCACATGCTTTGTCATTCTTATTGGTCGATTTGACTTTCTTTTCATAATCAATGGGTTCTAGTTCTTTCCCCAAGGTAATTCAGTATAATTCTTTACTTCTTAATATATCCTCCATATGGGATTTTCATGAGAAGTAGTTGGCACTGGTAAGCAAAAGATCATTGGGAGATTTTATATTAAAATATGAAACTTATAGTATGGATGGAAAGATCTTGAAAAAATAGGTCGTTTAAAAAAAATGACACTGAAAACAGACTTCGAATATGAAAGTTATGCCCTTTTGAAAAAAGGCATAAACAACAACCAAAGAGCCACATGGAAAGTAGAAGTTGGTCCATGTGGTGATGCTCTTCATAACTGTGCATATAAACTCACTTTTAAATAAATTACTTATGAAGTGACCCACTTTTATAGAATAAACGAGAATCACTTTTACAATGAAGTTACTTTGTAAATGAAAGCTGCATACAAAATAACTTAAAATAAATTATTAAAGTTATTTAATAGTGATTCACTTTTATAAGTTAAGTGAAATACACTTTACAATGGATCCATGAACTTTTTCAAAAAAAGTAACAAAAAAGAGACTCAAACTCAAGACCTCTCACTTAATAAAAACAACTTTTAACTAAGTGAGCTAGTGCAAAGCACATTATATTGTTAAAGAGGATTGAGGGTGTTGCTGTTGTTGTGGAAGATGACCTTGGAGAGTGTGCTCATAAAAATTATTTTCACACAAGAATTTTGTTTTGGTTCTCGATGAAAACAAGGGTTAGATCTCGGTTAGCTTACCTGGAAAATGAAAATTTTCCCTCTGTTTCTGATTTATCAAGATCACATAGAGCGCACGCCAAAGAGCATACGTAGATAAGAAAACCCTTTCCGCTCTATTTTTGTTTTTTTGAGATCGCACAAAGCATTGGGAAAATAGCATATGCAGATCAAAAAGAGTAGCAACTTGGAAATAAAAAAATAGAAAACTGAAATATTATCTTTGCAAAAATTTAAAAGGGCGTATTCAGGCTTTATACCTCTAGATCTGACTAAAATGGCCATATCTTGGGCAAGCATGAACCTTTTAGAGTGAAACAAAAAGAATTCCCAACTGAAACGAGTGCTCCATACACAATGTAATAGTCCTCTTAGCCCATACATGTATGGAAATGAAAAAAACTAGATATGCGGCAACATGACTTCACGATATCAATCTATAAGGAGAGAGGGTCTTCAAATGCACTTTGATACCATGTTAGACAACATAGGTATTCCAACATAGGACAAACACCTTCAATAACCACTCACACAACTAGATCAAAGATCAACACACCGATGTTTTGACATGGTAAAACCTCTACAGGGAAACATCCATGACCCCAACCAACGTGGCCACTTGAAGCAATTTATTAATGCAAAAGAAAATATTACATAGAGATTTACAAGAGAGTTTCACACAATCGATCATTGGAAAATGACCCTCCATGCTCTTTAAATAGATATCATGGACCAATCAGGTGTCAAGCCATAGATCAATATAGACATTAATATTGAGGATAATATGAACCGTCAGATTACTCTATATCAGGAACATATCGGGATCGTTAGATCACCTAACTAAAAATGCATACTAATGCATACTAAAAAAACAAACCAATAAAGACACTTTTACGTAACAACACATTAGACCAATTTGATCTTAACTAACTCCTAAGTGTCTAAATATCCTAACAGGTTGTGACTAATAGAGCTATGAATGGATCTGTTATAGCTTTGCTTGACTTGGTAGTGCAGAGGCACCCCTGTAGGTGAAGTAGAAATATCTTTGTGCTCTTCTACAATCTTTCCAATCTGCTTCTATTGTATAGAAAGGTCTTGAGCCGAGGTTGTGGCGGTCACAATGATCTTCTGTTCACCTTCTGACTGGATCATGAAGAGGATAAACTTTGTGGTCTGAGAGATTACTTTGTGGCACTGTTTTGTCGAGATTAATGAAATGGTAGTAGTTAGAACTACCTTTGGTACCTTGTAGATATGACCCTCTAGAGTAAAAATGACACTACGAGGCCAAGTCTCATAAACAATGTGACGCTTCCACATATATGGTTGTCCTAAGAAAACATCACATACTTCCAGAGGGGAAACATCATATAGTACCTCATCCTTGAAGGTATTGATGCCGTAGGACATGCAACACTGCTGGCTTTCACGAAGATCTCGTCCTTTGCTGAGCCACCTGGTGTTGTATGGCTATGGGTGTGGTGTTGTCAAAAACTCCAATTGCTTGACGACCTCTTCTGAGATTAGGTTATTTTGGCTTATGCTATCAACAATGTAATGCAATGGGTTCTCCTTCACCCACATTTGTGAATGGAAGAGGTTCTCCCATTCCTTAGGCTCCTCTGGTTGGATTGTTGTGGTCATGATGGTAGCAGTGGGTTTTGCATCGATGACCTGTTTCCTTTTATTGTGTTCTAAATTAGACTCTGAGTTGGGGTTTGAATTTTTTTCTTTGAACTTGACCACTGTTATTGCACAGTTTGTAGCTGGGAAAAAAACTATAGGATTGAAGACCAAACTGGCATAACAGGAACCTATCCCACCCAATGTCACCACGATGGGGAGGTTCTTTCTCTTTAGGGAGGTTAGGCCCAGGGGAGATGTCCCTGGTGACCTGTGGTTTTGAAGAGGCAAAAGGCTAATAAGACCAAGATAAGGTTTTCCCCTTCACAAGTCACCACCAAACGGATAATCCTGGCTAAACAACCAATAATAAAGTAAATCCCCAATGAAGAACACCTGCCTGGAACAAAGGAACAACAAACTGATATATGCAAGCTATATTTCAATGGGTTAGTACTTCATAAGACTATCTGATAAATATATATGAGCAATGTAGCAATAAGTGTTGACGAAGTCAATGTTTATTAATAGCAATGAAAAGATATAACACTTCACCAATAAATATTAGAACAATGTGGCATTCAAGGTAACCAATCAACACTTTATTCAATTAATGCCTAAAAGCACCATTCAATTGCTCATAAAGTAAAACGTTGCTGCAATAAAGATGAAATATCCAATGATGACGTCAACAACTTAGGGTTAGTAGGTCAGGGTTTTAAATTAGAAGAATTTAGAGATTTGTTTGATCAAATTCACTTCAACGATAGAGGACTTCCAGATCAGTGCCTTAGGGTTTAATGGAGTCATAAGTGAAGGATGCAAAGGTTGAAGGATGCAATATTTAAAGGACTAGAGGAAATAGTTTTGAGGTGTTGCAAAGGCAAGGCCTCAAAATCAAAACCCTAGGGGAGAGAGGCTCACTCCGGTGTTGCTAAAGCAAGGCCTCGTGCTCTCTTCTCCATCCCGACAAAACAACTAGCTCAAGAATAAAATATAACCAAAACAAGAGGGTTTGATGAGGTGAGGTGTTGCTACAACAAGGCCTTTCAGCAAACCCTAGAAAGAGTATGGCCCTAGTGTAGTAGATCTAGGCCAGGGACGTCTCACTCTTCTTGGATTTTAATTGGTACGACTAGCAAAGAGGAAGAAGAAATAGGAGTGTAACTACGACTAGGCTCTTTCTTCCTTCTTCAATGACTGCAAATTTCTCTATCAGGGGACATGAGACAAGGAACTACTTGTGTGCTTGTCACCTAGGGTTTTGATTCAACAAAAATCATAAATACATGCAAAAATTAAACTACAACCATTCATTTAAGAAGTTTTGCAGAAAAATACTTACAATTCACCAAGAAATAACCATGCAAACCCTAGTTGTAACACCTTCCTTAAAGAGAAACACCATAAATGCCAAAAATCACTTCCTTCAACAAGTGCGCATCACTTAATCCATCCAAATACCCAAGAGAGGGCGGCAATTTCAGACCTCACTAATTGTGAGTAAGTTGTGGTGAAAAAATGAGAGTTAAAATCCCTCATTTATACAAAACCTTGACCTAATTTTACATTTAGGTCAGGTAAAAAGGCCGACAAGGCCATAATATCAAATCACACTGTTTTTACATTAAATTTTCAAGTTAAAACCCTAAATCAAGCTGAAAGGAGAGTAAAATCCCCTCCAAAGGAAATGTTATCCCATCTTAGGGTAGATGGGGCATCCTGGAGAAAAACGTTAGCCCTCCCTGGGCTTCTCCAACCTGCCACACTTGCCACTACTACCTAGTCTGCCTGCCCCAAACATCCATGATGCTGGGTGACATCATGGTCAAGGTGGTGACGTCCTAGGCCTCTAAAGGCCAACGTTCCACTAAGAAAGGGTCATCCCCCCTAGGTCAAGCTGTGTCGGGGTGCCTATGGTGGAACATTCTCTTCTTCTCTGGTGCAAAGCCCTTGATCCATCCGTGTCCTATCTCTGCCCCCTGATGGGGTCTCAACATCCATCTGGTCGACTCTTCAGCCCCATGGAGGTCTGAACTGATCATCTCCCCATGTGTACCGATCCAAATGGTACCTGTCCGTCGAGCATGGTCCTGCACATCAAAGGCTACACCCTCCATGGGCTCATCAGTCACAAGGATCATAACAATGTCAATCACATCTCATCATCAATATTATTAAACATATGCATAAAATCCCTAATACATCTGTCAATAGCTCAAAGATGTTACACAAGCGTGCTATACAAATCTGGGAGAAAAGACAAAAAGTCTTATTGGGCTAGTGCCCATCGGAAAAGGAGAGTTCCCAGGAGAAACCTCATCAAAACCATGTGAGTGGGTGATGTGGTCAGGGGAAGTCCAAGCATGTGGGTTCATTGAGGGCCAAGGATGTAAAGTGTTACATGTTGGCACCTTTGTAGAAGGCGAGTTGTACTAGTCATGGATGCATTCTTTCCAAGTCCATTCTTGCCTTTATTCTTTTATTGCTTTTCTTTTTCTTTTTGTTCAAGAGATAACCAGGGGACACTGCCCTGGTGTGGTGACCAGTGGTGGCAGCGTTACCCACAAGTACTTTCACAGAAATGAAAGGCTGGCTCGTGATGGGACCCCCTTTCCCTTGGCCATGCAACCAAGAGTCACTTCCCTGGCGTGGTAACTAGCTGGTGGCAATGCCATACTGCTAGGTACCCATGGACCTAATAAGCTGGCTCGTGATGAGACCCCCTATCCTCTGACTAGGTCTTGTTTTATTATTTTTCCAGGTCCCTCTTGTTTCTTTCTAAGAATCCCTTTATTGCTTTCTCGGGGATCCCTGGGCGAAGCATCTCAAGGTTTTATTCTTAGGCTTTTATCTTTTACCAACTTACTTTTACCTTCTGAGCCTTTAGCCCCTTCTTCCCATGAGATAAGGTGCAATACTGAAAATAGGTCAACCCAATGCCTAGACAATAGGAGTGGGACAAATTAGTGGGAAATAAGATGAAATAGTGGTGTTATGATGGGAGCGGACGATGGATTTTCAGAAGTCCCCCAGTGGAAAACCAAAACCTATGGACAAAGGCTTGCTAGGACACCCTGTCAATCCCCCCAAACATGGTCAAGTGGGAAAATGTAAGATCCAAGCAGTCGTTAGAAATAAAAGGAATCAAATGCATACATTTAAAGGTTTTAATGATCAAATGTGACACATACCATGATACCTAGACTAATTACCTCATGGAGAAAGAACCTCTTTTGATACATGACTAAACCAAAGGTGATGGATGCTGCTACTGCTGACAAGATAAGGACGATGGAAGAAGAAAAGGTAGGTCCTCCAGGGCCATGCTCAGGTCAATCCTGCTCTTGGTACTCCATGTCTAGGACCTATGGGCCTCGAGACATGATCTCCTAGTTATCACTAAAAAGTGGGGATAACAACCACCAATAAAGTTTTCGAGCGACATTCATCTGTGTTGTTCCAATGGATTTTGTTGAACTCACACCACTTTTCAGTGCCCTTCGTCTTCCCATTTCCCTTCTTTTCCTATGGCTTGGACTAATTGTCTTGAGACTAGCTGTTTTGTGAGTTAGAGTTTCCTTTACCATATTTCTGTTGTTTCAGATTTGCAAACCCGAACTCCCGCTTATATCGTTGCTTAAATTTATGCTCAATTTTGACAACATATCAATAAGCGTCTCCCAATGATGAGATGTCCAAAAACTCCATTTTTGTTTGGATGTGACTATGTAGACCCCCACAGTATTTTAGAACCGGATTTCACTCAGAGGCTTTGATACCTAGCTTGGTGCGCATTGTATGGACTATTTGGTCCCTCTCATGATGCAGTGTGGTCCATCTCATGTACTAGTCATCATAGTTTCCAATAGGGTAATATTATTCCTTAACGACATCCATAAACGAGCCCAAGTGAGTTCAACCTCAAACATTCGAGACTCCTCTGTGGAATTTTTCTCGCAATAAGTCTCCACCAATTTTTGACATGGGGGACAACCTTAAGGAACTCAAAGGTGATATTTTCCCTATCAAAGAAATTGTGGATAGAGAAATAATCTTCTAGAAGATTTAGTGATCTTTCCAAAGCACCCACATCTATTTGACCTTTAAATACAAATATCAAAATTAACTTGTACCTTGAAAGGGGCACTGCCTCCATAGTGGCTTCTTGATGAAGATGCATCTGTTGTTCTTGGTAGTCGTCGAAGGATTTGGGTAAATTATTTCATCATCACATCCCTCTGTCACGTGAGGGATTCGTCGAGCAACAATTGCATAGGATATCCTGCTCCCTTGTCTCTCTTTTCTTCCACCATGGTAGGCTGTCAGGGTTGAYGAGGATGGTCTTTCATAGGCTTAAGTAGTTTGATTCCCAACTCCTTATACCCTAACCTCGTTGGGGACATGCTTAGAGAAACAAACAAAGAGTAGACTGCTCTGATACCACTGATTCATATTTGTTGGTGTTTTATGATTCTCATCTTTTGATAGTTATTGCCTTATGATTAATAACAAGATTCACTTTTATACCTCAGTTATCATAGAATAACTATACAATGAAAATATCAACTATAACAATGCAGTGGAAATAAAAATATCTAGAAATATTAACCATGCATAGTTGATCCAAATGGATCTAAAAAGGCCAAAAATTCAAATTTCTTAGATTTAGATGAAATTAACGCCATCACGTAGTGCTGATTCTGACAATGTATTCTTGTTCGAAAATGGACTTTGTATGGCGAAGATATCATGTTTTGAAGTTTTTTCGAAATAAACAAAAAGTCAAAGTCAACTGGTCAAAGTCAATAGGTCAAAGTCAACTGATGACATCAACAATACGGTTGATGACATCATGCTGACGTCAACATGACACATGATAGCCTCTGAGCATGACACGTGTTAGGTGGATTCAACATTTTTGGGTGTTGATGTGGCGATGACGTGGACTATACGGATTGACACGTGGCAGTTCATATGATGACGTCAACATGACACGTGGAAGCCTCTGAGCGTGACACGTGTCAGGTGGATTCGACATTTTTGGGTGTTGATGTGGCGATGACATGGATTGTATGGACTGAAATGTGGTAGTCTGTATGATGACGTGGTCGTCCGTACGATGACGTGGATGTATGGATGACACGTGGCAGGTTTTGGCTGGCTGATGTGGTAGTACAGAGGTTGACATGGAAACTAATTGGGCAGGTTGACATGGAAGTATGAACGTTGATGTGGCGACTAACGTGGCAGGTTGACATGGCTTGGGACAATTAGGGGGTGACACGTGGCCCAATCAGAGGGGGTCATGTGGCAGCCCAAATTTTCCCAATGTGGGTTAGGTCAAATTTTAAGGGCCTGGTCACAAGGGGGCCATATGACCCGAGGCCCAGAGTTCAGGGGTTGGGCGCAACACCTGGCCACATGGGGTGCCATATGACTAGGAGCCCAGGATTTGGGGGTTGCATGCCGATTGTGCTAAATCTGGCATATTTGGCCAAATTTGGAGGATTTTACCAAATTTGGGCCTGATTTTAGTGGATTTTTGCCTAGAAAATGGGATCTGAGCCCAAAAAGAGCCCAGAAAGAGGGGGGAAGTTGGGATTTTGAACCCAACTAATATTATATATAAACCAAGTCTGTTTACATCCATGTACAGGTTTAGAACAACAAAATGATGAATAATTTGTGAAGTTCAAGCCATTTTTATGTAGGGAAGCCATCAAGGAAGCGAGCTTTGGAGGCCATTTCCGAGAGTTCTACTCCATATTTTTCAGTGCCGTTTGTTGCATCAGGTTCCCGAGACAGAGCATAACACAAAAGAGTCTATCAGAGATCAAATTGATGTAATTTTGATACATGTTTTAAGCATTGAATATTAATAATAAGCCTCTCACTGAAGACAAAGGCCCAGTGATGTAGGCAAATTTGTGCCGAACTCCGTTACCAATCTTTGGCGTTATGGTTTGCTATTCTTATAGTCTATTTCTATTCTGATTTATTTATAATGGCTGCATAGTTATTCCATTAAGCATATTCTTCTTCTCTTTAAATCCTAAATGGTAAAATAACTCATGCATAAACTTAACCATAGTCATTTAAAAGATCATTTTCGGATCAAGTGGTATCAGAGCAGGTTGGCATTTGGTTGTTTTGAGTATGCATGACTACTAGGGAAAAGTTAAGTCGTGTTGAAGGAGAGATTTTAGAAGGAGATCCTAAGATTGTATCAAGAAAGAGGACATCTCAAAGTGAGAAGATGGCATCGGAAGAAGGACTTTCTCAAAACGAAAGAGAGTTTCAAAAAACTTTCTTTTCCATGTCGAAGATGGTAAAAGTATTATATGATGATTACTTGGAATGAAAGAGATCTGTTCAAGGAGAATCTTCAAAGAAAGACAAAAGTGAAGAAGGAGAGGACCCTCCAAAACCTCCTCCTTCACCTCCTTCATCTCGATCTTCTTCTTCTTCTTCACGTACAAGTTCAAATCCTACTTCTAAAACTACTTCTACAAGAAATCATTCTCATTCGCATAAACATAAGACTGATATGCCATTACTTAAACTTGATGTAAAATTTGTTTTTCCTATGTATGATGGCGAAGTTAATGTTGAGAAACTTGATAACTGGGTTAGATAGATGGAGGTATATTGTAATGTGCAACAAATCAAAGATGATACAACCAAAATCAGATTGACATCGCTTCGTCTTGAAGGCACAACTCTCATCTGGTGGAAAAGTAAGATGCAACATGGAACTCAATAAGTTGGTAAGATTTTTCCATCATGGAATGATTTTATTTTCTCACTTAGAAAATAGTTCTATCCATTGGGATATAAGAAAAAGGCTTTAATTGAATGGCAAAGGCTTGAGTTAAGAAAAATAAAATCGGTCCAAGAATATACAAATGAATTTCGTAAGATGGATTTGATGTTAGATGTTCCATTGAATACACAAGAAACTCTTATGAAGTATATAGGAGGTTTTCCTGCTTGTATTCGTAATAATGTATTTATGTTTGGACCTAATTATCTTGATGAGGTTTCTATTCAAGAAACATATATTGAAACAAAAAAAACTGGAGTTAGTGTATCAGAGGAATCATCTTCAAAGAAAGAAGGCAAAGGAAAAGGGAATTCAAAGAGAACAAACTCAGTCAGAGTAAAGGAAGAGAAGCTCTCTTGCAAACATTGCAATAAAGAAGGGCATGATGAAGAACATTGCTGGCAACTGCACCCAGAGAAGAAACCAAAGTGGTTCAAAGAGAAGAAAAGGAAGCAAAAAGTTGCAGCAACAACACAATTGACATACTTGGGATCAAATTTAGGTGATGAGTCTAAAGGTACAACAGTTGGTTTGTCAAGAGATAATTACGAAGATAGATGCAAATTGTTTCATATAAGG
>SNQJ01S0140138.1:21478-46581 GCA_010110895.2 Picea sitchensis | reverse complement strand
TGTTTTGGTTTTGGCTGCACAAGAGCACTGGAGCGAAGCGGGAGCAACAAAGACTAAAGGAAGCGATCATAAGGTATGTCCATGATTCTTGCCTCTTAGTAAATTCAATATTTAAAACTTAAGGAAAGCATCCTATTCTGTCATGTTTTGTTCAAGATCCAGGTGGATCTAGGGAGATCGGTTTGTGTCCGCACTTACGGATTTATCCAATAACAGTTACCATGGGACCATTAAACATAGACAAAAGAATTATTTCTACTCATATGTATAGACAAAGATGAAGGTGAGTCTGACAATAACAAATGAAAGAAACTTGCAGGCTTTAATATATTAAAGAAAGTGTCTCTTTACAATAATAGTACATTATAGAACTCAAAATTGAACCCTATGTTCATCAAATGTTCTTGGCTTTATAGCCTTTTACAAACAGTTTCCAGATCCTAGATTACTGGATTGAATTTTTCCAAAAATAGAAAATCAATAACTTGCCCAAGTAGACTAGATCAATTCAACTTCTCGACTGATATTTATGTTCCTCAGATTCTTGGTAGGTGTAGTGAGCCTTCCAAGGCTGCTGGATCTCATGTGATATGGGAGGAGTCGAACTTGACACCTATTGACAGTCAAACAGTCTTATATCCTAAAGCATCTCCAAAACCAAAACAAACCCTTGATAAAGATGTCATTAATTATCTTCCATCGATTGGAACCATTTTTGAGTCTTTTGAACAAGAAAAACTTGGACCTGTGCAAAAACATTAGCTTTCTGCCTTATCAGTTCTTTCAGTAGCTAGAGAAAATAGAGTTTGGGCCAATTAGCTACCGAAAGTTCTGCTTTCGATGGCTAATGAACAATCAACATGTTTGCCTAAGCCACTAAAACCTGAGATTATCAAGATTTCAAAAATACCCTTGTATTAGCTAAAAAACGCCTCAAGACTGATCTTTTTAGGCTTCTGTATCTTGCTCAAAATTTGTAGGGTTACTGGCTGCCTCTGGTTCATTGCACCGAACTACCACCTCTACAAGGGTCTCAAGAGAAGCATGAGACTGGTGTTTTGAATACATTGTTTTTTTCCTCATAGCCCTGACCTTTTTCTTCAAACCCTGAGCTACTCTCCATAAGTTGTTGTAGTCCTTTACGATCTTTTTTTTTCTTTTTCTTCTCCTTTATGCTTTCATGGGATAATCTTTCCAAAGTTGCGTTTCTTTCTGCAAAGTTTTTTGATAGAGTTTCATACCTGATTTTTATTACCCTTTCTAGCACTTCTTGCTCGACTATCTTTTTCTTAAGCTTCTTGATTTCTTTTGATTTATTTTTCTTCACTCGTTTGCTAGATGAGGCATCTGCAATTTGTGGTTCTTGTTCTTCTCGGGGTGTAGGTGATGGAAGGTTCTCATAACTTGTTGTGTATATATCCACAAAAACAAAATTGTCACGCCCTGTGGTAACTGAATCCTCGTGCCCTGTTTCAAACTGCTTCTCTTCATTCTCCGAGTCTGTGTAAGGAAGATCGAGAATGTTTTTGGTCACTGGGAATTCTTTGGCCTCTTCTTCTTCACTGTTGAAATTCAATTTCTCCTTAGTTTTTCCCAGCTTAGAGGAAGGAGAGGGTTGATTGACTGGGGTTGGAGAGATAACTCTCCTCCTCCTCTTTCCACTTCTGGGAGTGGAGTATTTCTTGAAACGAGGACTCTTTTTTCCCTATGGCTGAACCTCAGTCTGAAAATCATTCCAGAATAAGAAGTAATTCCACTCTTTACCTTTTCTTTGCAACAACTCAAAAACCAACAGTTTGATTAAACTATGGTGAGATAATCTACCTGCAACTTGACTAGGTTTGGCCTTGACTTGATAAGCCATCTTGGATAAGCTTCGTTGGAGGAAATAATGTAGATTGAGTGGGTTTCTACTAGTCAAATGGTTTATAAGTTTAAAATGGTAAATCATCACCATGTTGTATCACCCTTCACAGGTTATATAAACCATTATAGCTTTCAATAACTGCTACCATTTCTCTTCGAGGAAAGATACAGGAATATCTTTCTTCCATATTAAACCCCCGTGTTCTGGTTTTAAATAGGCTCTGAATTCAACATTTTTAATAACAGTCATTTTAAACCATTTCTCTCCAATCGTGGGAAGCTCTGTCACTTCGACTATGAGGGATTCATCTATCTCGAATTCATCCTGGCCGATGATTTCTTTCTTTCCATCGAAATTGATAGCAAAGGCCTCTGCCACCTGCTGATGAAAACTCTGTAATTTTTTTCAAAATTTTTAACACCCTACATCCTTGAACATTTGACATACCTCCGGGTGTGATTCCAGGTAACCAATATCGTTGAGCTCCTTCCTTAGGGTTGACGTTCATTTCTTCATTTTCCACGACATTTTCAGACACCTGTGATTGAAGGAGAAGATTTCTGGAAGAGTTACACTGCATAGACTTAGCGAAAATCGGCTCGACTGTGATAAAATTGAGATAACTGAGGTGAGATTTTGAACATGGAACTGATTGCAAGGAGTGCAATGAAACAATTGATGATTTGCAAAAGTCATGGCGAATAACTAAAATAAATGGAGAGTACATAAACACATGGCTTAATGATATAGCGATCTGGAGAGATTCACTTATATCACAGAGGGATCAACTTCCGATCGTGAACGGTTCTTTCTCCAGTCCTTTTGGAGGCTTGTGAAATCATGGAAACGTCGAACCCATCAGTTGAAATGTGTGATAGGACGTGCTGGGTCTTTCCCCGCTTCAACGATTTCGGTGGCTAAAATGGCCCTAGATTTATTTATTTAAGCTTTCGAAAGCTAAGGCTTTCGGTGGCTAATGAACAATTGATATGTTCACCTAAGCCACCGAAACCTTAGATTTGAATTAAATCAAACAAAAACTAAACAAACTTTCTTTTAAACTTTATTACATAGGTAAAGCTTTGAGAAATGAACCTTAAAAAATTTAAAAAGTACTTTTTTAAAAGACTCCCTATCACCTAAGATGCAAAATCTCGATTGATTTATTTGAGGATATAACAAGTACAACTACTTCTAGACCATAGACCAACTTAAAGGGAGTCTGCATTGTCAGCTTCTTGCAAGTGATTCTATAGGCCCATAATACTGCTGGTACTCTCAAATCCCAATCATCCTTATTTACACTGCAAATCTTCATCAACGTTGTCTCAAATATCTTATTGAATGCTTCAACCATACCATTCGCTTGTGGATTGTATGGAGTGCTCTTTTGATGGTGAAATTCAAATTCCCGAGTCAAGGATTCAATAGTATTATTAATAAAATGTGTGCCTTGATCACTCATCAGGATATTTGGACATCCAAACCTGGTTATGATATCATCAAATATGAATCGCGCAGTTGTAGCTGCACTACAGTCTTTAAATGCTCTTGATTCTGCCCATCTTGTCAAATACTCTGTCGCAGTGATAATGTATCTGGCTCCTGTGCGCTTTCCTGGTGGGTTGATAGGTCCCACAAAATCAATGGTCCATTTCTCAAATTTCTGTAAGGTCAGTTGTGGTGCTAAAGGCATCTCATCTCTTCTGGAAGGTTTCCCAACTCTTTGGCATACATCACAGGCTCTGTAGTATTTCTTAGCATCTTTGTGTAAAGTGGGCCACTAGAGGCCAACTCTAAGAACTTTCTACGTTGTTTCTTTCCCTGCATAGTGTCCTCCTGCGATGCTCTCATGTGATTCTTCCAGAATTAGTGGTCTCTCTGCCTCCATAACACATCTCCTTAAAATATCATTAGGTCCCATCTTGTGTAGCTGTCCAGCTATGAGTGAAACATCTGCAACACGAACTACTAACTTTTTATTTTGAATGATTGTATATTTGCGAGGTGTCATTCCTGTTGATAGGAACTAGAATATCTCGGTGAAGTGATCATCGACCTTCCTGATGGCCAACAATTGTGCATATGGTAGTGTATCATCCAAGCTATCATGTTCCTCTCCATGTTCTAACCTAGATAAGTGGTCAGGTCCCTTGTTCATTCTCCCTGACTTGACCATGATCTCAAAATCATATTCCTAGAATAATAGAAGCCATCTTCATATTCTTCCCCACAACACTGGATTGTTGACTAGGTATTTCAATGCAGAGTGATCAGTGGACATCTTAAAGTGTCCTCCCAACAAGTAGTGTCGAAATTTCTGCAGTGCATACACCATGGCTAAACCTTCCCTCTTAGTGGTAGTGTAATTTATCTCAGTTGTTGAAAGATTCCTACTAGCAAAGGATAACGGGTGGTCAATATATCTTACTCATGGTTGTTCTAACACTGATCCTAATGCAATGGATGAGGCATCAACATGCACATGAAATTCCTTACTCCAATCTGGGAAAACCAGAATAGGTGCAATAACCATTTTCTTTTTTAGTGTGTCGAAGCTCTGCTGGCATTCTTCTGTCCATTGAAACTGACAATATTTATTCAAAAACTTCTCCATCGGTGTTGTAATCTGTGCATAGCCCTTAATGAAATTTCTGTAGTATCCAGTATGTCCCAGCGTAGTGCGCAGCTGTTTTATTGAAGTAGAAGGAGGTAAATCAACAATAATGGCAATCTTAGATGGATCTACCAACAACCCCTATTTACACACAATATGGCCTAGCAGCACACCAAAGGGTGAAAAGAAGATGCACTTCTTCAGGTTTAGGGAATTCTGACATTGCCTTCACTTATCCACCATTAGTCTTAAACATTCAATATGATTTTTCAATAAGCTAAAAACAATCCAATCATCAAAATATGCTTCCAAAAAATTATGTAAAAATTCCTTGAATGCTTCGACCACCACCCTACAAAATATGGCTGGTGCTTTCTTCAATCCAAAAGGCATCACTGTGTACTGGTAGGATCCCCATTCTGTTGCAAATGTGGTCTTATGATGATCTTCCTTGGAAATCATGATCTGGTGATAACCCGAAAATCCATTTGTGAAGGAGTACACTTCCTGTCTTCCCACATTATCTAACACTTCGTTAGTAAACATTGTAGGGAATGGATCATGTAAACATGCATCATTTAGTTTTCTCAAGTCTACATAGATTATGATCGCTCCCATATTCTTATCTTGAACCACCATAGAGCTAATCCATTCTGATTCTTCAACAGGTTCTATGATTCCTGATTCCAACATTTTGTCTAATTCAATCTTGAATTTCTGCTTATATTTGGGATTCAATTTGTAGGGTCTCTGCTTGACTAGCCTTGCATATGGTTTCAAGGGGATCTTCATCTCTCCCATGGGACCTTTAATGCCCTTCGTATCAGTAAACTTGGTTGGAAACAAGTCCTGATATTCATGCAGTAGTTCTATGATCTTATCAATAGTGGCATCATCCCAATAATCTCCAACATTTGCGAGCTTAGGGGATTGTTCTATTCCAATGTTAAATTTCTTGATTTTGATTGGATTTCCAATAAAAGGTAGTTCAACTCCTGGTCCTTCTGTGTCTCTGTGTCCTTCTGTTTCTATGATGTTCACATTCCTAGGATCATCGTCTTCATCAATATTGATAGTGTAACAACCCTGTAGTTTTTGAAACAGTGCAGTCCATTCATCCTCTTCTTGCTCCAGAGGGAGGTTAGGTGCCTCCTCAAATACTTTTTGTCTCACAATTTGTAAGGCTTGATCTACTGTAGGGTATTGACTTTCAAATAAAAATGTAGCTACACAATTATGAGTCATACCTTGCCAATATGCAGTGGTGAGGCATAGTTCTGCTTGTAGATACCAATTGATAGGTGTTGTATCCAAAGTGTTAATGAATTTATGCACCCACTGCTCTCAAGGAATTCTGCTCCAGGCTTCCTCACAACTTCTCACATGGTCCTTTGGACAACTTTGACCTATGTATCTAACTTTGCACCCTTCTACTTGATCTGAGAATCCTACTATCATCAGAGTGCGACATTGCACCCAGTCCGCAATGTTCTTCTTTTGTGTTCCCCACCATCTTGTTGGCATTACTTTTAAAGCTTCATCCAATTCCAACAATATTTGTTGTATTGGTACAATTTCTTCAAATTCTGATAAGAAAGTTTCTAAATGATTTAAACCGTCAAATGTGGTCAACTTGCTTACTTCTGTGCCAATCCAGTGAACTTCCCTGGTCAATTTAGCACACCTCCACACAGACACTTGGTACATCTTGTTCTTCCAGTTCTTAGTGCTTCTTTCGAATCTAATGAACATGCACTGTCACTTCGCCAGCTTAAATTCCCATTTGCTGTAGGATTAATGTAATCTTGTTGCCTTGCTGTCAATTTATATATATTCTCTAACTCATATGCATGGTCTTCTTCTATGATGGGCTCTATGTATCTGTGACCTTCATCAGGATCTAAAGGTGAAATGACCCTAAGGCCATCACTTTCAAATGCCATTCTTATTTTCTTTAAGTCAACCACGGTAGAATTATTGAAAGCCCAATCAATTCCTAACAACGCGGGATAAGGACAACTATCATCAACTATCTTGATTACTTCAAAGTCTACAAATGTTCTTACCTTGTCGATGTCCATAGGGACATGCTCTAGCCTTCCAAAGGGGCTTACTGCCTGCTGATTAATCATCCTAAGCCTGATAGGGGAATATATCAACTTAGGTTTTCCCATTAGTGCTCAGGTCTGCTTCGTCATAACATTGAATTTTGACCCTAAGTCGAGGACCACATAATCTATATCATAATATCCAATCTGAGCATTAAGGTGTAGTTCCTTATTTGTCCTTCTCTTTTTGGATACTTGATGTACCACTCTATTCAGTAAGGGATCTACCTTCCCTGGTTCATACTGTCGGATCAAGTGTTGTAGTTCTTGTATGGCTCTTTCATCCTTAATCAAATTAATGAATGTATACAAGAAACTAATAAGATTTCTTACCTCTTTTCCTTCTCCATGTGATGCAGAATGATCAAATTCCAAAGGCATTCCACATTCTCTCACTTCTGGTTGTGTTTTTTATGAAGAAGCCTGATCTCTTCCAAATTATTCTTGCCTCTTCAAATGTTTGTTTTTATTTTCTTGGATCAAAATATTGTGTCTTCTCTGCAGCTCTTCTGACCCTTGATTCTTCTGTGGTCTTCCCTGGGGTCACTCTGTCTTCGCCTGTAGCAGTGCCTCCTCTAGTGATAAAAATGAATCTAGGATCCACTCCATGAGGTTCTACTCATATTAGTTGTACTTGTTGGTTTCCTCCTCATCTCTCTTGAAGTTTGTCTAACAGCGCGGGACAATCTTCTATGACATGTTCAAATGAGTTGTAGTAACTGCAAGTGGTACAAGGGTTCTGATAGTTCCTTTCCAAATGTACTGGATGTGTGCAGTTATAACAAATGATTTTACCTCAACCTCGACCCATGCCTCCACCTCGTCCTCTTCCTCTGAATCCACAGCGAGGGTTGAAGTTTCCTCTTCCTGGAGTGTTAAATTGCGTAGTATTTCCTTCCTGTTGTACTTCACCTTGAATTCGATACGTGTCTCTTGACCTTTCATGCAAGAGATCATAAGCTGTACAATCCTTCTCATCGTGCCCCACAAATTTATAGAATGTGCAGTAGAGGTTTGTAGGTGTCTGAACATATTTTTCATGTAATAGCATTCACCAGGGCGATGTCTATTTCTGCATACCTTGCACCAAGTTAGCGTAACCTGCTTCAAAGGGCTCGGAGATCCAAAGGCCAAGTACTCATGAAATAGGGGACAATAATCCTTATCATGGCCCTCTGATTTGCATCTGATACACCAAATGTATTCTCTTTTATCTTTTCCCTTGTCTTTCTTCATACCTTCAACCTGCAGAGATAAGCTAGTTAGCTGACTCAAAATTTGACTCGTACCTGAGCTGGATTCTCCCACAGGGGTTGATTCTATTTTCATGGTGATCTCCAATGCCTCAGCCTGCGAAGCAACCCTCTGTTGCATCAGAGGAACTCTGATGTGTGGTAAGAGGGAAACAATGAACCATTCCTTGTTCTTCTCATCTGGAATCTGAAAACTCAATCGGCCTCTCAAGGTCTTAAACCTCTGATCAAACTCCCAAATAGGTTCAACTACTTTCTTTTTGATTTCTTTCAGTTCTATAATGCACTGTGACTCTGACTTGGATTTCTTGAATTTTGTGCTCAACATAGTCTTGATCTCGTTTAGTGGTTTAGGTTGTGCAACTCTGGTAAAAAACTTCATGTACCAACTTAGTGCGCGGTCCCTCAAGGTAGTACTAAACTGATCTCTCTTAACTGCTTCGTCATTGACATTATTAATACTCCACACAAATTCACATAAAAACCAGTGCCAATTAGGATCTTTAGATCCATCTCCTCTAAAGATAGGTAGCCTCATTTCATCTTCCATAGATCTTCCTAGGTTTCCTGACTGAGTATGCACTGAGCTGCTTGTAATAGTGCTTTGAGTGCTCTGGTAACTCTGACTACTCTGGTTACTTAACACTATTAAAACACCATGAAGAGTAATAGTACTTACTTCGATAGTCAGCGCAATTCCTAAATTTTTCAATTCTCCTTGGCGAGGTTCTTCAGTCTTCCCTTCCTCTTCCCTAGAAGACTTTGAATGTTCCTTGTTCAATAACTCTTCTTCTTCTCCACTGTATAACCCTTCTTCCTATGCCAGTGGCTCATGACCCTGCTCAAACAAGATCACCAGAGGAACTTCTCTTAAGGTTATCCCACTGTGCATATATCCAACCTCTATGTCACTATCACTGTCTGAGTTCTTGAACATTAACCTTTCGATATGACCAACTACTGTATCTTCAAGATATTCTTCTCATGCAATAGCATCTTGATCTTCAACTTCAAAAAGTGTAAAACATTTCCTCTAGATCCCTTAAAGAAATATCTCTCTGCTTGGCTATATGACTCTACTCTGTCAATAGGAAACTCAGTGATGTACACTCCAATGGTGTTATCAAACCAGTGATCTACTGCTCTTGACACGACGTTATCAACTCTCTTGACCTTCCTGATCAGCGCCAACATCCAAAACATAGGTGGTCTAAATCTGATCTCAAAATGGGTATCTGCTAATCTGGATAACCACTTGTATAGCTCCTTATGAATTCCTCCAAAGAAAATCTCGTGTATATCAATAAAGATATACCTTCCCAACCAATCCTCTGTGCTAAGATTAGGGTTCTTATTTTGAGCCTCAATGAAGTCCTTCTCTTGTTCTTCTATCCACTTTTGAATCTCTGTCTTCCATGGAAACCACCTTGACATTCCCTCAAGAAGATCTCGGTCCCGGAAACAGAACCATTTGTTCGCACAGGGGCAGACCCAGGGTTCATCTCTAACAATGCACCAACAAGCCCTAACTACTGGCCCTTTTAGAAACACCTGCGAAGAATATGAAGTCTCACCCAAATTAGTAATAGGGGGTTGCAGGACACATGTGTCTACAGCTAGAGGAAACACAAAGTGGATCTAAAACAATATAAACACAACAACTAGATATAAATTACCAACTTAACCCACTTCACATGGTTTTATCTCAGATCTAACTCTATGATACAATAACATAATAGCAGAATGCAAAATAACACAACAACAATCCAACAGAAAAACAAGATATACGTGGTTCACCCTCTCCCTAGGGCTATGTCCACAGAACTGTGTTTCTTGATATTATAGGAAAACATACAGTTCTATCTATGCTCTTAGCTTGCAGATCTATTTTACTTCCTCTCTCTCTTTCTCTCCTCTCCCTACACAACCAACTGTAGGGTTTATATTCACACCCAGCTGAAGATCTTATAATGCTAGAAGGCTCTCACACACAACACTTCTCTCTCGCACAATACACAATGAACAACAACAACAACCAAAAATGAACAACCAAATCTGAACGAACCCATCCCAGGTCCTCTAGACCTTTATTTATACATTACATGACAAATTCTAGGTGTCAAAACCCTAGATCCAAAACCTTAGGTGTCTAAAACCCTAGATCCTCTTTGACCCACTTTTTTCGGACTTTGCCATCTTGTCTTTCTTTCTTTTCTGCGAGGTGCTCCAAAGCATCCATTGGTGGATTTTTCCACCTGTTGAGTTGTCCATGATCCATCTTCCTTGCTGATCTTTCATCCTCAATATCCTCATTCAACGATTAGATTTCCCTTGCTTTGCTCCTTCTTTTCTTTTTCTTTAACCACTTCGACCCAATCTCAGTCAATGTGCCTTCCACGCAGTTCGCACTTCGTCTTTTATTTTCCTTTTTCTTCACTTTCTTTCTTAATCCATACCAAGACCCAACATTATTCAAGAACAAGGGGGGAATTCCCCATCTACTAAGCCCAATGTCTTTTCAGTAGACATGAACTGTAGAAAACATCTTTGGAAATGGGTTTGTGATAAAGTTTGAGTCGGTGTCCGTTTCCTACAAAGGAGACTTGTCCATCGTCAATTGTTTTGATTTTCACAGCCCCATTTTCATACATGGTGACTACCTTGTAAGGACCCAACCACCGAGTGGTAAGTTTTCCTTTGAAGGTTTTAAATCAGAATTCAAACAACAAAGCCCAATCACCAGGTTGGAAGTGTTTCCTCTTAATAAACTTGTCATGCCACTTGCTCCTCTGGTTTTGGACTAACATTGTTCGTTGGATGGAATCTTGCATGATCTCATCCAACGCATTTAATTGTAGGGCTCATTGTTTCTGAGCCTCATCTAAGTTTAATCCCAATTCTGTGGAAATACAGAAGGTCCTTACTTGAAATTCTATCGGTAGAAGTACTTGTTTCCCGTACACTAGCTCATAAGGGGTATGCCTAGTGGTGTTTCTCCAGGTGGTCCGGTATACCCACAAGGCCTTTGGAAGCCTATCAACCCAATCCCGGTGATGTAATTGAACAATATTGGTTAAGATAGCTTCCCAAACTTTGTTTGTATACTCTACCTGACCATTAGCCTGTGGGTGGTATGGAGAATATTTACAATGTTTAATCCCATATTTCTTCATTAATTCGACAACGAGGGACACCGAAGTGGGTAAAGATGTCTTCATAAATGAATTCAAAAACGGATTTTTCTGTAGCCCTAAATAGGGCTTTTCCCTCTACCCACTTGGTGACATTATCTATACAAACAAAAATATAGTTTTTCTTACGAGACATGGGTGAAATTGGTCCTACAAAATCAAGGGCCCATTTCTCAAAAGGTTCTATCATAACTTGGGCATGCAAGGGAATTTCGTCAGCTGTCGTAGGTCTTCCTATCCTTTGGAAACTATCACAACTGCTCACATACTTGGAAACATATTTGAAAATGCTAGGCCAATAGTAACCCAAATGTAACACCTTATATTATGTACGTTTGTCAAAACAATGGCCACCACATGGTCCATCATGAAAACTTCATAGTATTTCTGGTACCTCATCCTCTCGGACACATATACAAATAATCAAATCATGACTTGTACAAAAAAGGTCATGGCCAACCCAAGAGTAATTGGCACTTTGCGTGATAATTTTACGCTTTTCATGAGGTGACAAATGAGACCGTAACTTCCTAGTAGCCAAATAGTTTTCCATATCTGCAAGCCATGGGGTATTTACAGAAAGGGAAAAAAGGTGCTCGTATGGGAAACTATCATCTATAGGAATATCATCATCCTCATTTTTTATTCGTGAAATAAAATCAGATACCAAATTTTCTTTTCCAGGTCGGTCAAGCACGGTGATATTAAACTCTTGCAATAGTAGGATCCACCTAGTCACTCGACCATTAGTTATGGGTTTATTCATGAGAAATCTAATGGCAGAATGATCTGTATGTACAAATACTTCATAACATATAATATAATGAATTTACTTATTGATAGCATGAACTACTATCAAGAATTCCTTCTCGGTAACTGTGTAGTTTAGCTCGACAGGGGACAAGTTCTTGCTTACAAAATAAATGGCATAGGACTGTTGGTCTTCTTTCTGCCCTAGTACTCCTCCTATTGCGGTGTCAGAGGCATTCGTGGATATGTGAAATGGGAGAGTCCAATTGGGCCCTCTAAGAACTGGTGCCACAGACAACTTATCTGTCAGGGTTTCAAAGGAAGTTTGACACTACCCAATCCACGCAAAATCAACATCTTTTATTAGCAATCCAAACATGGGTGCAACAATATTTGTAAAATTTTCAATAAACCGCCGATAGTTTCCGACATGTCCAAGAAAGATTCTCACCTCTTTTTGAGTTTATGGGGGTGGAAGTCTGACGATGACCTCAATCTTTGCAGGATCGACTTTTATCCCTTCAGATGAAACATGATGTCCTAGAACTGCTCCTTCAATTAACAACATTTTACATTTTTCATGACTTAGAGACAAGTTAATTTCTTGGCATCTGATAAGGACTTTTTCTAGGTTATCTAAGGCTTCCTGGTAAGTATTTTCATATACTGTGAATTCGTCCATGTACACCTCCACACAATCATGAATAAGATCAACAAATATCCCTAATACTTCTCGTTGAAATGTGGCAGGACCATTATACAATCCAAATGGTAAGACCTTATATGCATAGGTTCCCCAAGGACAAGTAAAGTTAGTATTGTGCTGATCCTTGGGTGATATGAGAATTTGATTGTACCTGCTATATCCATCTAAACAGGAGAAACATTTCTTTCCAGACACGGTATCCAAAACTTGGTCAATGAAAGGAAGAGGAAAGTAATCCTTCAGAGTGGCTTTATTGAGCTTCCAGAAATCAACACAAATTCTTCATTTCCCGATCACTTTCTTTGGAACCACTACAAGCAGGGACACCCACTTGCTGTCGGAGATGGGATAAATAAATCCGACATTTAATAACTTTTGGATCTCCTCTTTTACTATATCTTTGAGTGTTGGGTTCATCCTTCTCTGGGGTTTCCTAACAGGTGTTACTTCCCCTTGGGTATATATGTGATGGATACATGTGTCAGGGTGTATGAACTTCATGTCAGTGTATTCCCAAGTGAATGCCCCTGATTGTTGTTTAAGGACACTTACTAACTGCTTTTGCTGGTTTACATCTAGCCCAGAGTTTATATGTAGAAATTTTCCTGGACTAATCTCGTAGGGCATGGTATTAGATGTATCATACTTGTCTATCTCAAATATGAAATATGTATAAGACAAAATGGATGGGTCCAATTGTTCCTGAAATTCTTCCCCAAACATGTACTCAAATTGGGGAAAATATTGTGGAAAATCAACACACGTGATAGAAAAAATAAAATGGTTTAGCACATTTTCCGTTGTGTGCTCCTGAATTGCCCTGGCATAATCACTTGGCAACATGGGTTCTTCCCAATCCTCATTCTCATATGGACATTCAAGCCACCATAGATTCTCCATGATAGGTTGGGCTGGAGGGTATATGGTGAGCTTCTAGATAGAGAGTCCATTTGAGATGGCCATTTCTCCCTCTCTACAACCAATAAATACATTGGTTGTGGCTAACCAAGGTATTCCCAAAATAATGAGATGGCCTTTGGTGGGATCCTTTGAGTGGATGACCAAAAAGTCTATTGGGTACTCCCATGAGGCTAAAGTAACTATGATATCATCCAAAATTCCTTTAGGTATAACCCTAGTCTTATCTACTAATTCCAAAATGGTTGGGGTAGGTCTAAGAAGAGGTTTTAACTGTAATTTCTCTAAGATAGTAGCGGTCATAACATTGATGGATGACCCTAGGTCTATGAGAGTGTTTCCAATGGATACCTCATTAATCATTATGGTCACTACGGGGTTTCCTGGGTTCCCATATTTTGCTACCATAGGCTTCTCTGATATGTACTCAGAAAGTTCTCCTATCAAATGTACTATTGGAGGATCTTTCTGCTTCCTACCTGGCTTCTTAATACACAATTATTTGACTACCTTACTGTATATTGGAATATCCTTAATGGCTTGTAGCAAGGGAATCTTGACACAAATATTCTTCAATTCATTCAAGATGTCAAATTACGGTCGGGTAGTAGGTTTCTCGACTACCAATATTTCTGGATAAGGAGGGGCCTTTGTAATTTGTGAAGGTTTATTTTGGGGAATCTTGGGTTCTTGGTCCTTAAGAATAATAACATATTCCCACCTAATGTCTTCCATGGGTTGTTTGGGAGTTTCCTCTCCTTCTTCTTCCTGGATGACTACTGAAGGTCTCTGCCTGTCCAAAACTTTTCCTGACCTTAGTTGAATCTCCTGTAATGGAACATGAGTAATAACATATGTCGGGAAGGCCTGCATATCAACATTGTGAAGAGGTTGAGTGGGCTTGTTATTGGGATTGGGCACTGGTTGTGCCGATAATAATGTCGGTCTTGGGGAGCTTGCATTATGATATTGTTGCAGTTGTTGTTGTGGAATAGGAGGTAAAGGTGGTGGAACAAAACCTGGCAGAAGTTGCAAAATGTTCGGTGGAAACTGAGGATAAGAATGGTTGGACACAAGAATAGGTGGAGCTTGAGGGTTCCCTTGGTTATTCCCTCCTGTCCATCCTTGAATCCAAGGATTTTGGTACTGTGCAGACCAATTTTTCCAATTTGGTGAGTTCCACTGTTGTTGTTGTTGATGATAGGGTGGAACTTGAGATTGTGGATCTGGGTATGTGGGCTGGTTCCTAGGATACCATGGGCTCCTAGGTGAATAAGAGGATTCCCCAACATCCCCATTCCTATAGATGGCTAACAAACCGAGAAATGATGGATATTTTTCAGTTGAATGGTCTTCTGTGTAGAAGCCACAAACTGAAATGTTATCCAATGGGCATTCCCTCAAGGAATTCTTCCTCCTGCATCTTGGGAAATATATGCTCATTGCTGCATTTTCCTCCTGTTTATTTTTTATTTTTAGGGTGTCCAACTGGGAACATATTGTGCTTAAGATGTTTGTCTTGAAGTTTTCTAAAAGGTTCCCTATCTCTGCTCTTGTGATACCACCTGAACTAATTGGTTTTAAGTTTCTATTACAATGGTCCCGAACATTCTTTCTTGTTTTAGTTCTACTCCTCGAGTAATTCTTACACATTTCACAGATTTCGGAAAATGGTTTATGAGAGATGTCACCTGATGCCACCAGGTTAAGTATCTCTAGGTATTCCTCTGAAATTCCCTTAAGGAACAAATCCCTAACTACATCATCTGTAAGGTCATGGTATTTTGATTTCTGGGATATATAAGCAAACCGTTCCATATAATCCTCGAGATTCTCATCTTCTAACTGTTGGATTTTGAAAATATTGTTACAAGACTCCTTGATCTTGCAGTAGTCTTGGTACTTTTTAAGAAATATATCTTTCATGGCTTCCCAAGACCTAATACTGGATTCTCCCAACCCCATGAACCATCTTAGTGCAGAGTCCTTGAGGGTGGCAGGAAAGAGTTTTAGTTTTTGGGCATCTTGTAAGTAGTTGTAGCTCCTACACAAGATGTCGAACTCAAATACGAAGGTATCTGGATCTTCATTGTTTTTACCGTAAAAGGTGGGCAGTGCTAAGAGGGGAATATTTTTCATATTGGCATTCGGTGTGGTGTCCAAAATTGGAAACCCGAAGGTAGTTTTGGTTTGGTTTCCAGCTTCTCCTTCCTCCCCATGTCTTACATTGTTATGATCCTCCTGATCATCCACACTAGTTTGGTTTCCAAAAAGAGAGTACCTAGGTGGTTTTATCCCGAAAGAAAAGAAGGTATCCATTTAATGGGAGGGTCTTCCTACTGCTTGTATGTTTGGGACTCTACTCGAGCCGGTTGAAATTATCGGTGCCAAAGTTTCTGTGTCAATTTGAGAGACAATTGTATTGGATGAACTACCAAACAAGGTATTCACCTGTTCAGTGTCTATGATGTCTTCAAAATTAGGATCTCCTGATGGTGGTAAGAAAACAAAGGTTTTATTATTTGGTTCCACGGAAGGCTCGAGTGGTCTTGCCTCTTGTCCTACTATCACTGATGCTTCAATTTTCTATTCTATAGTGTTCCCTATGTTAGTCTCTTCAGAGAAAACTTTATCTCTTTGGGTTGAGCTATCTCTTGTTTTTCGATATCGATCTATGGAGTTTGTGAGTGGAACGTTCCTCCCCCCCAAAAAGGTCGGAAGGAACCTTGGTTGAAAGGTCTGATTTAGATTTAATGTATCTACATTTTGGGTCTCTAGGTCTGTTCATGAAAGAAAACAAAAACAAAAATAAAAACTACCATTGGGTTTGGGGGAACCTGCTATAGCAGATGTGTAGGTTTTTACCTCTCGTCTTAAACTTCCCCCACAACCAAACTAATGCCAAGGTTAGAAATTATCTATTTTCTAACTATTTCTTACCTTGAGACAACTCCCTGACAACGATGCCAAAAATGATGGGTGTTCTATATGCACTAAAAACCCTCAATTAAATTGTCAACCTGAGGTAAGTAAACTTAGAGTTGTAACACTATATGTGCCAAGGAAAAAAGGCTAGAGGTAGTATAGTCTAACTAAAGAAATGGTTTATCTAAGGGCTAACCTACTTAAGCAAAGACTATCAATGATCAAACCGTATCAAGGAACTTAAACTATTTACCCTAAGTAACTTTTGAACAATGGATCGATGGATTGTTCTAAGAAAGCAAATGAAAACCCTACTTTAAACAAGTTAACTTAATCATTACAATAAGAAAAATAAAACTATCTATTTAATCTATTTAATGAGAAATAACAACAACAAACAAATCTAATTAATCTATTCAAATTCAATGAATAACAACAAGTAAGCAAATAAATAAGCAAGAAGCTACCCTATTAAAGCAATAAACTACCATATTAAAGCAAGTAAACAAGCAAACAACTACCCTATTAAAACTTATGTAGTAAGTAAACTCAAATAAAAACTACTTAATAGTAAACTAATCAAACTATTAAGCAAGTGAACTCTATTCTTAAGATAAACTTCATAATTACTTCTAATCTACGAAAGAAAATATTAACCTATTGAATTGAAAACATCATGACAATAAAAGTTAATCAACAATTACTATTTAATCTACAATAACAAGAAAACTATTTTCTCATTTACAAAAGCAAGAAAACTATTCTTTAATCTACAAAAGCAAGAAATCTTCAAATATAGTGTTGATGGTTATGTCTTCGGTGTCTATTGATATCACAATGAAACTTAACAATTAATGATAACTCAAGAGGGATAAACTCAATATTGAATCCTATAGTAAAGTGAAAGGTATGAATTAGACAATCTAATGAGAACTTGGCCATTATAGAAGAAACATCAACTACCCTGAAATTCCATGTGATTCTTCAATTCATGCATTAATCATCAACAATATGAAACCACTATTCTATTTAATTCAATTGCATTCTATGCTAATGTAAGAAAATTTATACTACTAGAAATTCATAACTAAAAACTAAACTCAATAATCAAACTTCGAATTAAAATTGCAACCTAGATCTATAATGGAAATTGCATAAAGTAAATTAAACTAGTCTTATTTTAACAATTTAAATTGCAAAGGGAAATACTCATAAAGACATAACTAAAATCCTATTTCTATTTCAGCATATAACAAGAGAATAAATAATAAAACTAAATAACAACTAGGTAAGAAAACTAAGTAGCAATTAAATAAGCAAACTATAAATCAAAACTAAAACTAACAATTATCCATCCATCAAAACTTGCCAAAGAAACTATTAATTTTGTTGTACTCTATTTTAACCCAGTACTCTATTCTACTTTAATTTGAAGAAATTCAAACTAGCATCTAATCACACAATACAATTAGTATATAAGCTTGCAAGCTATTTCCTATTAATTAAAACGTCATGGCATATTAATGCTATCCTTCATAAGTAACATGCAAAAAGAAACTGAAACAATTAAACTATGAACAACAATTATACAGTAAGTAAAAATAATAAAATCTCATGTATAGGAAATAAAAGAAATGACAACTACACTACATGAATTCACAAGCTAATTGACTGAATATTCACCTAGACCACTGGTGCCCCCCCCAAAAGGTCGTGGATACTCCTCAACAATAAATCACGAGCTCAAGCAACACGATTTCAACATTTAAATTAAAAACACAATTTTACATAGTTTAGAGAAAATGTCTTGAAATGGAAAAACAAAGCTAGCTTCATAATTCTGAGCTTAACTATCCTTAGTTATTTGCCTGACCACTTCTGTGGTATTTATAGAGGTTACAAGCTGAGAGGTCAACCACTGGAAGGGTCGACCTCCTCTAAAAACAATAAATTACACTTAATGCGTCTTAACAACTGATGGATTCTAGAAACTAAGCGAGCCAATAAACGCCCAACATAACAACCCGATCCAAGTTGTCAGAAGCTCAGTAATTGGAGGCCACGAGCACAAGAAAAACCCATGTCACCGATTTTCCCATCACTGGCCGCTGATATGATAACCACCAACTCGCCCATGGTTTTAGTGCAGGACGGAGTGTCAGATGCAGTGTCGAATGGAGTATTGGATGCAATACCAGATGGAGTGTCGGATGGAAAAAATGCCATGCGATTTTTCCTTGTGACACACAAATCGCGAATTAGCTTCTTGGAATCATTAAAACATGTTGAATTATACTTGAAACCATCATAAAACATCAATCATACATACCTGGTGTAAACTATGGCGATTTGATACAAAAATCCTTCAAAACTTCTTCAAAATAGGAAAATACACATACAATATTGGCCAAAAATGATCTAATCATCATCATTAAATTAACCATATCACGAGCCCAACCAGTGTCCGAGCACGTAGGGGGGTAAGAGGGGGGTGGAGACCCCCTATTTTTTTGGCGGTTTTTTACTTCCTTTTTTGGGCATTTTTTAATCACCGGGTTTTCGCCAATGGTTTTCTATTTTCGGTTAAGGAATTAGGGTTGTTGACTAATCCAGGTTATTAGATTAAGGTTTTGGATGTTACGAGATCCTATATGTATATTGTATTGTAAACAATGTATGTGATGATGAATAGAGAACATGTTGGTTTTCCCAGTTTGGGTTTCTAGGGGAAAAGTCTCCGTGTAATGTGTGTATTTGCTATTGTACATTTTCTGTTCTTTTATTGAAAATATGTTTTGTAGTAAATAATTTTACAAGGTTAAAATCTACAATCTCTCCATAAGCATGGCTCAATCTTTCCATTTTTTTCAAATTTCAATTATTAGCATCCTAAGATTCAAGACTAGGGAATCCTCATTAGGGGTCCCTCGTAAACTTGATTCCCTAGTGTCTAGAGAGTGAGTACTTGATTATTCTCTTTGATTCATTTTTTTGGTTGTAAGCATTGAATATCTTGACCTTGGTAAGAATACTACTTTTCTTGGGTAAGCCCAACTAAACTCCCTCGGGGGAGTCTTGGGCATCTTCCTTCGTGCATGAATCATTATTCCACTAGGGAAGCTTTGAGATCCCATAAGTGTTATTGATGAAAAAGGGCCAACCCCTCCTTCTCTACACTACATGGGGTACTATATGATATAATCAAGTGGTTTCTCTTTTCACTGTAAGTGGTGATCACCTATTGTGAGATAAAACGTGTGATCCTGATTAGGAGGTCCTTCATAATGGAATGATATCCTTTTCTTTTCGATTAACTATATACAATTTAAAAATCATACATGATTAAAGTTTCAAACCTTTCATCTGTCCACCCATCATCTTTGTAAACCTTTTTCTTTAAACTAATACCAAGTAAGTAGTAATCAACTCTTGTCATAGAGATTTAACAACTGATAACTAGTGATCCAATTTCACGTTCTGACCCCCTGTAGGTTGGTAAATCAAAATCACTTTCCATAGTTAGATTTGTTAGGTACTTACCTGTTAGAAACCTAATTGGCTTAGGGTTACAATATTCCTCACTTGACGAAATGTGAAAGGTCAAGTGATTGTAATGGTTGTCGAGAGTCCAAGAGACCTTGGAAGATGAATCTAGAGGTCACATCAATGTATATATACATGTATTATATAAATTAATAAAATCAATCCACACTTATCTATTTTCGTGTGTCTAAGAGTGGTATCAGAGCTATGGTAGTTGTCCATAATAAAATCAATCCACGCTTATCAGAGATTGGATTATTTGGAGAAAAAGGATCATAATTACCCTATTATTGATTCACCCCCCCTCTCAGTAATCCAACATGGACATGAAGACAAAATTCCTACATGGGGATCTAGAAGAAGAAATCTACATGAAGCAATCAAAAGGATTTGCTGTGAAGGGAAAGAAGAAGCTGGTATGCAAGATGAAAAATTCCTTGTATGGTTTAAAAAAATCACCAAGGAAGTGGTATCAAAAACTTGATACTATGTTGGGACTTGGATTCACAAGAAGCAAAGAGGACCATTGTGTGTATTTCAAATTAATTGGTGATCATTTGATTTATTTGGTCTTGTATGTGGATGACATGTTGCTTATAGGAAAAAGCAAGGAGATTATCCATGATGTGAAAACTCAACTGCCCTCTAAATTTGACATGAAGGATATTGATGCTGCAAATTTCATTTTTGCAATGGAAATTAAAAGAGATCGGGAAAATAGGAAACTCTGGTTAAATAAGAGAAAATATTGCAGGGGTTTAATTTGCAGGAATGTTAACGGGTCAGGGTCCCTATTCCTGTAGGTGTAAATTTATCTATGGATTAGTGTCCCAAGACAAAAGAATAGGAAGAGGACATGTCTTGTGTTCCATGTGTGAGTGTAGTTGACAGTTTTATGTATGCAATGGTCTGTACTAGACCATACATTACACATGCAATGGGAGTTTTGAGCAGGTATATGTCAAAACTAGGGAAGGAGCATTGGAAAATGGCAAAGAGAGTATTTAGGTATTTGTGTGGCACTACTAGTTATGGATTGTGCTACCAAGGAAGACTATGTTTGGACAGAGTGTTGGAAAAACATGGATTTGTGGATGCAGACTGGGATGGAGATCTAGATCGTAGAAGATCTACAAGCAGATATGTGTTTAACCTATTTGGAGGAGCAATTAGTTAGATGAGCACAAGACAGTCTATAGTGGCACTTTCAACTACAGAGGTTGAATACATGGCAACCACTCATGAAAGCAAGGAATAAATATGGTTACAAAGATCGTGTTCAGGTATTGGGTTGGTACAACAAGCTGTAAGGATAGATTGTGATAGTCAGAGTGAAAAATTTCTGGCGAAGAACCCAATTTATCATTCAAAGACAAAGCATATTGATGTTCATTATCACTTTGTGAGAGACATGGTTGAAGAAAATAAGGTGTTGCTGATGAAGGTGGACACTTTGAATAATGTTGCATATTCATTAACAAAATCTGTGAGCATTGAGAAGTTCTCTTGGTGTAGAGGATCTATGGGCATTGCCACCCTGGATTATTGACTTTGTAACCTTGTAACCCCCTGTATGCAAAGAAAACAACAAGTGGGAGAATGTTGGGTATGTGTTATATTCCTTTCATGGTTAGAACTACTGTTCGAGTGCGTAGGGGGCGGAGCCCCCCTATTTTTTTGGCGGTTGTTTGCTTCCTTTTTTGGGCGGTTTTTCAGCACATCGTTTTCGCTGATGGTTTTCTATTTCCAGTTAAAGAATTAGGGTTGTTGACTAATCCAAGTTATTAGATTAGGGTTTTGGATGCTAAGAGATCCTATATGCATATTGTATTGTAAACAATGTATGTGATGATGAATATAGAACATGTTGGTTTTCCCAGTTTGGGTTTCTAGGGGAAAAATCTATGTGTAATGTGTGTATTTGTCATTGTATCTTTTTTGTTCTTTTATTGAAAATATGTTTTGCAGCAAATAATTTTACAAGGTTAAAATCTACAATCTATCCATAAGGATGGCTCAGTCTTTCCAATTTTTGCAAATTTCAATTAATAGCCTCCTAAGATTCAAGACTAGGGAATCCTCATTAGGGGCCCCTCGTAAACTTGATTCCCTTAGTGTCTAGAGAGTGAGTACTTGATTATTCTCTTTGATTCATTTTTTTGGTTGTAAGCATTGAATATCTTGACCTTGGTAAGAATACTACTTTTCTTGGGTAAATCCAACTAAATTCACTTAAGAGAGTCTCGAGCATCTTCCTTCGCGTATGCATCATTATTTCACTAGGGAAGCTTTGAGATCCCATAAGTGTTATTGAAGAGAAAGGGCCAACCCCTCCTTCTCTACACTACATGGGGTACTCTACGATTTAATCAAGTGGTTGCTCTTTTCACTGTAAGTGGTGATCACCTGTTGTGAGATAAAATGTGTGAGCCTCATTAGAAGGTCCATAATGGAATGATATCCTTCGATTAAATATATACAACTTAAAAATCATACATGATTAAAGTTTCAAACCTTTCATCTGTGCACCCATCATCTTTGTAAACCTTTTTCTTTTAAACTAATACCAAGTAAGTAGTAATCAACTCTTGTCATACCAATTTAACAACTGATAACTAGTGATCCGATTTCACTTTCTGACCCGTGTAGGTTCGTAAATCAAAATCACTTTCCATGGTTAGATTTGTTAGGTACTTACCTGTTAGAAACCTAATTTTTTTAGGGTTACAATATTCTTCACTTGACGAAATGTGAAAGGTCAAGTGATTGTAATGGTTGTCTAGAGTCGAAGAGACCTTGGAAAATGAATCTAGACGTCATATAAATGTTTATATATATGTATTATATAAATTAATAAGAATAATCCATGCTTATCTATTTTAGTGTGTCTAACAGAGCTATGGTAGTTGTCCATAGTAGCAGACATTTCTTTTCATGTGCAGAAATGCATCTTCCCTCTATCTGCACCCCTCTGCCTGCTTTACTCTGTCAATCTGCCCTCCTCAACGTTATTGGTACTAGTATGTCCTGAGTTCACTTGCATGGCCATTCACATTCTTCTCTCTGCTATTCATGCAAATCCTTTCACTGCACCTTTGTGTGTAATTATGCCATTGTTTCATGTGCCCATCCACACCTCTATGTGTAAGTATGCCCACTATTATTGCATGCATTCCTTCTCTTTCTATTTAAAACTCTTTCTCTGTGCATTAGGATTTTTCTTCCTCATGCAAACTTAGTATAGTAAAACATTTACTCACTCCACAATGGTTAGCATCCTCTCTCTTACTGATTTTTTAATCAAAATAATCTTTTCCCCCGGGCTCTTCGCGGACTATGGAGAAGCGTCGTGCAACATTTCTTGATTCCATATAGCGGGAAGAGGCCATAAGGTCAATTTTACTGCAAGGTCGAGAAGATATGGATTTTTTAAGTCAAGAATCCCAGAGATGAATCCTCTAGGATGTACGCATAGCGTAGGGTTTCTTCTACTATCTAAAATTTACTATAACATATATATATATATATATATATATATATATATATGACCTCAATGGAGGGAATTTCTACATTTATCTATTGAGAATCGAGGAAAGCATCTTCAACTTTATATGAGGATTGAAATCCTCGACAATGCCTTTGATAATACCCACTTCCATAAGTGCCCACTTTATCTCCTCCATTCTTTGGAAAAACTTATTGCAAGCTCCGTAGTGACGAAATACACTGATGGACAATTTGTAGAAGAGGCTATATCCATAAATATCCGTCTCACCTCTGGCGATCACTCCATCCAGATTGATATCTTCATCCTGGCCTAATTTCCTTACTGCACTTCTCGAACTCAGAGGTTGCATGCGTTTTTGGTTGCCAAATTTTCCCATATACTTGGGATCCAATAGCCAAGGCGAAGGAATTTCAAACAATTATTTTTCTCGGGAAAAGAGACCTGGACCAGGTTGCTGGACGAGTTATAGTTGTTACATAATCGATGTCCAAATTCAGTGAGAAAAGAATTGAAGGCAAGCATAATTCTCCTTCTCCGCGTATGGTTGTCAAGGAAGATTTCAAGACCATTCGTATGATTTAATACATTCCATGCTTCCTTGAATTGTAGACAAGAATCATGACTATAACCAGTTATAAGTTGATTCCAATAATCCATTGAATTCTTTTGTTAATAGCATGTGGGTTGGTTTCTTCCTTGAATGATGAACAAACCTTTGGAGCACATTAATTTGATGCACATTCAAAGAAGAGAGGCATACTTGCAATAATTTTCTTTGTAAGATTAATTTTACACTATTGAAATCAAGATTGAATTAATTGTAAATGGGTACATTTTGGTAGAACCCAACACCCTTCATTTGTCGAGTCTACATAGTTGAGTTTGCATCTAATTGTTAAAGGGTGGAGTTTCAAGAAACCCTTGAGGTCTAAATCAGTGTCTAAATGGCTTGAGTTGAGGAAATATTGGAGTTACTCAACACTCTAATTCTCTCTTCTCTGAACAATACAATCACCACTGACAAAGAAACTTTGCAATCTGGTGTAACATGCTTGCAAGTTTCACAAGCCAAAGAACTAGTACTTCAAACTCATAATCAACTTCTTCATGATGCACTTCACCGAAAGAATATTCGACAACATTTTGAACTAGTCCTTGTTAAGAAAAAACAAATTTTCAAAGAATATGATGATGCCAATTCAAATCAACATCCAGGGAAACAAAAACTTAGTGAGACAACCCCAGATTCAAGTATAGATGACATTCAACTTTCTTTTTCCAAGCAGATCATCATACATTGGGAAGAAATCGGAAATAACAAGCATATAACCAATATCGAATATGAAAGGAAGCCACCTTTCATATTTCAAATTACACCAAACTGATCTAGTTCCAGACTGCTAGATTGATTCAAGAGAATTCATATTCACTTGCTCTAGCTTGAGAGAAGATTTAAAAACTCCAACATTTTCAGCAAGTTTTCCACGTGGAAGATCAATGCTTCAATATTCATCCTTGCAAGCATTGTGGAAAACACAATCATCCGTCAGATATGTGTACCAAACGCAAGACAACTGAAATAGTAAATAACCACTATGGGTGTGTTGGATCATGTTGTCATTGATGCCAATGGTATGATTACTTGGGAGATTGTTGGATCATATGTCATTGATGTAAATGGTTTGGTTTGATTGATGTCATTAGTTGATGTCAAGTA
>SNQJ01S0140137.1:0-22823 GCA_010110895.2 Picea sitchensis | reverse complement strand
AAGGAATGTCCTCAAACAAATTTTCTTCAAATCAAATCCGATGTGGTGCTAAAACTTTGAGATACCTTCTAATACGTAAAATCAATCATGAAGATACTTTTTATTGTTTGCATATGAATAATGATTAATTGAAAACAATGCTCATCTCGCTAATTATCTTCTTGGATGAATGAAAATCAGACCAACACAAGCAAGAATCATACAACCAATACACCCTCTCGTTGTAATCAAAATAAGAAGCGAAAGAAAAGAAACAATCAAAGAAAAACCAAGAACTTCACACCAAAAGGAATGTCGAAGAACAATGATATTAACTAAAATCAAAATGAAGAGATCTGTAGGCCTTTGATGACCCTCACCATAGTTTTTCGCTCAGTTAAAAAGAGAGAAAGACAATGCATGGGTTTCAAACTCCAAATGACAGAAAAACTCAACAACAATAGTGAAGAAGGATAGAAAATCCAAATAGAAAGATGTTCGTTCTTCAAAAGGGCAGATGTCAAGGCTGGAAGGGAAGAAGCATTGACTCACAAGGTGACCCAGTAAGAGAAACACGGAGATAAAACTATGAAAAAGGAAAATCTGGAAGGTTTCTTGGCCAAAGAGGGGTTGGCGCTCTGTTGTCAAGGACAAGGAGCGTTATAGCGCTCTGTGTAAGGCACTCAGGGAGCGTTGGCGCTCTGTTAACATAGGGACAGGGGCACCAGGGTCAAAAACTCCTAAAAGTGTCAAAAAATAAAAAAAATTGCAGTTCAGTCTCGACAATTAGGCTGAGTGTGATGGGGTAGGGAGTCAATCAGCTCATGAAACCAATCAAAAGAGGAGTGAACCAAGTCTAAAACAATCAAGGGGTTAAATAAGGTCTATGAGGATAAATCAAAACAAGAAGTTTCGATTTGAGGACTCCCCAGCAGAGTCGCCAGTTTCTGTTGTAGGAAAATCTCCCTGCGGACAGGAAGATTGCCTCAAAGAGCTAGACCCTAACTCTAAGATAGAAAGTGCTTAACGTGGACACTGACTTCCTTTCAAATCTATACAAACTAATACATGAGAAGGAAGGATGATAGAGGTACCTTTTAATCGACGTTTGTCCCTGCATGCTCTGAATCGAGCTCCGGAGTCTCGCTCCTCGCTGAGTCCTGTAGACAAACAAAGTACGACCACTTCCTACTCTATTTATGTTAGCTTGAAAACAGATCTATCTATCGACGATAAGTTCATGTAAAATCAGACACAAACTAGAAAGAAACAGGCCAAGCGTGTCATATTAATGAGAATAACGACAACAATACTTACAATTGTAGATGCGGATGCGACAGCTTCGTCAAGTCCCCTTCGTCTAACCCTTGCTCGAAAGATCCACAACCTGGATGATAGCAGCTTCACTGATCACTCTCCTTTGATTGATTGTGTGTTTCCTATGAGATCATAGGTTTCATGCTAGCAATTCTTCCCCCTTTTCACCATCATAGAACCTGCTTATATAGGTTAAGAGGAGCTTAACCTCTTGAGTTATCTTTAGAACAAGTTGAGGAATTCCCTCCTTGGATCAGGGATCTCCTGATGGAACCAAGAATTCAAATGCAACTGCCTTCTAAACTTGAAATATCCTCCCCTTATTCTCCTCAACGGGCCAACTACTGCCTCAGATTAGGCAGCGCTCCCTCAAAAGGGGCATCAGGGCGCTATAACGCTCCCTAGGAAGATTGAGGGGGGCGCCAATGCTCCAAGGATGGATAGTGCTCCTCTTGAGGGGTAGACAAGTGTTATAATGCTCCCTGAGACCTTGTAGGAGAGCACTAGCGCTCCTAAGGCTGATCTAGGGGAGTGCTCCCCTTCAAAACCTTTGTTTAAGAGCTCTTCTCAGGTGATAAAAGTTCCTTGACTCCAGTTAATCATTCTTCCTCCTCCAAACCAAGTATCTGAGCTATTATAGATGTCTCCTTGGTGTCGTCATCATGACAGTATGCTTTGTTTGATGTTTTCCACACTTGTGAATGACATGCGACACTTGCGACAGTCGAGAGGATCATGCGACACTTACAACACTTATTGAAGTGAGCAATATTGAGGTGTAACACAGTCAATGGAACTTCAACAGAAGAATATTTTGAGATTATCAAATGCATTGAGGACAATGCCTCATTTACTATGCTATCAATCTAGAAAGAAAGAAGAATAAGAGGTTTTAGAACAATAGAGACAAGAGTTAAAAGATTTCATGACTAAAAGGATCGTACAGATGATAGCAGAATAGGAGAACCACTCGAAGCCATCTAACACTAGAAGCCCATACATCAAGGCCAAAGCTACACAAAAGGATGAAATTTCTACCCCAGACAAAGAAGAAGTGATATACCTAAACCCTAGGAGAGAATCTCACCAGCATGAGGTGACTATGTCCAAGGAAAATAAGAATCAAAATGGGAAGAGAATCACCGAGACAAATCTCACTGGAAAGAAGGCTAGAAAGCTAAATAAGAAGAAGGCTATGAGTGAAAAATTACAGAAGATCCCAGAGGGTACCTCGCAGTAAGATACTTTGTAGAATTGGAGCTTTGTAGGGATATCAGAAAAACGACATATGCCACTTCGTTGAGGTGACGTAATATAGCCATTGGAAGCCAATATAACCATTCGACTACCGCCTCGAATGGTTTGGAAATAATTTATGGCTCGCCACTAGACCGTTAGACCGTTCCATAATGGATAGAACATAAGTTAATGCAGCCTCATACCCATTACAAGCAGGACGTTGCTAAGTTTCCCTACTTAGTCTGTCACGCCACACACCGAGAATACTTTTTTCTAAGTGAGAATTTGAGCCCGAAACCTGAGATTACTTCACCCTGTGATTATTTCCTTGTTCCCATACCATTCACTATAGTCCCTGAATTCATTTTCACACCCGAGCTTGTATGTCGGACGAGCTCAACACTGTTGAGAAAGTAGTTGAAGAAGTTTTGATTGACTTAATGATTGAGAGGGTCATGCCGGAGCGAGGATTATCTACAAGAGTCCAAGCATCATCAACAAGAGGACTCCAGGCCTCCCCTTCCACTGCTCACGTTGGTCCATCCCGACCGATCGATGAGAAATGAACCAAGCACAGGGATGACATCGCAAATGCTAAGCTTATCCCACGTGTTCTACCTACATACTTACCACCTCTAAGCGGTGCCATCAATCGTGACAGTTTACCTGAGACTTCGAGTACACTTTGATCACTGTGTACCTTCCAAAAGGGGTGCATGCAGTTCGTGCTGACCAGGATAAGCTTGCAACACTAAAATTTAGTGATTTTAACCTTGGATATCATAAAGTTTACAACATGTTAGCCCCGCATAAGTACTTAACCAGGACCAAAGGCATTAATTATAATATTGTCTCGCAATCATGGACCCATAACCTCACACAGTCTACACTGCTTAATGTAATGAAGATCCAACAAGTTCAACAGACACCAGGAAGTCAACGCATGTGTCAAGTTGTTGTTGTCCTGCTACCACGGAGGATACTTATGGTTGGACCACCGCATCACTATGGATCTGAACTTGATCAATCAGATCACAGGACGTAGTATGTAGGGCCCTGACCCACAAGAGTTTTACCCTGGAAAGACCTCAAAATGAGCACTAGTGTAGAAGATAAAAGAAACTTATGGCGATGTCGAGAAAGGAATTCGAGGCGACAAGGTAGCCTCTATCCAGAGTGGCACAATGTGCCTTTCCTTCCAGCTGATCGCGGGCAAGCTAGTTTGCAAGAATAGACCAACAAAAGTGACTGGATTTGTAGTTGACCTCGCAGGGAAGTGCACCGAGGGACTACAGATGAACTAGGTGCAACACCTTATAAACCAACTAGAGCTTGATTGCATAGAAGTGCAAGACCAAGGGTATGAGTTCCACTTTAATTGGTTGCTCATACTAATCGCTTTCATCGAACCCTTTTCCAGATATCGAACCCTTGGAACCACTGGCCACAAAGTTCTATACGTTGTGGTACTCCAATGACATGAACAAGCAATGGCAGTCTAATGTTGTCTTCCACGCCTATTACAACCAATTGAAAAATGCAATCTAGTCTACACCGCACCTCACCCCAAACACACTTCACAAGTTTATAACTTTGATAAAATTCAGTGTGGACCAACAGTTCACCTATATCACAATGCACGCTGATGAGCACAAACAACAGCTCCAGTCATACTACAAGTTGATAGAAGAATACTTGGAGCAGATTACCAAGGAATGGTTGGCAGACCTCCTTGTTTCAGCAGATCCCACAGAAATGTTCGACATGGATAGCTCTGAAGCTATTCCAGAAACAGTTGGACCAAGCAAGACTAAGAAGGATGATGAAATTCAATATGTCGATAGCACATCCACGAAGACTACTTCGATCTCACCTGCGTAGGGAGGTGATGGTGAAGAACTAGGTGGCAAAAAAGTTGAGTAAAACAAAGGCAAGGTTACTCCGCCTAGAGAGGAGGAGGATCGTTCTAAGAAAAGGAATATTACCCCACCAAAGCCTTCATCCTGAAATAAAACTAAGGCCACCCAGAGTACGTTTAAGACTACCCTCACACTAGACGACTTTGAATTCTTATTCAATGCGCTGAATGATGCTTCACTAGAGATCATAGAAAAGAAAGAAGCGAAGCAGGAGGAGGTATTCAACTGAATCAAGGGTGAACTTAAAGAAGTGCAGTAGGTACTCCAGTCGAGTAGTTTCTACTATGCCCTTGACAATCAGAACAACAGAAACATGAAGTGAGCCCACCCAATTACACCAGATCACCGATAAAGTTGAAGCTCGCCTTCAATGAGCTCAAGAAGACACAACGCAATTAAACCAGGCTTTGACACAAGTATAGAGCGCACTTGTAGAACAATAGAGTAAGGCAGAACGTAAAAGGCTTTCCCTGAAAGAAAAGTGGGATGAGGGAAAATAATATTTATAGAAGAGCAAGGACTAGTTGCTAGAAGAGAAACTTGAAGTACAGGAAAGGGTTCACAAAGCACTTCACTCTGTGATGGTCATAGAAGTGAAGATTCAAGAATGATTCCCACAACAGGTGGCACAACTTGAAGAATTAATCCAACAACTTTAGCAGTGCATCGCATATCTGGAACTTTGTACCATGCCCAAGACTCCTCAAGAAATAAGAGATCTCAAGGAGGCAACTACCCACAACGCAGTTGGCCGATTAAAAACCCTTTCCTTGGAATGCAAGCAGCTGAGTGCTAGAAGCGCCCAAACTTATGATAACCTCATAGAGAAGCTAGAGTTGCAGACATTGGAGGCACAACTCCAAGAAGAAAAGGATCATGCAAATATGTTACAGGCGCAACTGAAGGCCTTGAACCCAGTCAAAAGAATGAAGATATTTCCAGAATAATGCACCGCCCAACAATAGGTACACACGTTGCAAAGTAAAGTGATGGAAGTCTCCCAATGACTTCAAACAATCCAAGAAAAGGCATGGAAACTGTTCACTGAAGTTGAAATCCAGGGAGCCAAGCTTGAATAGGTTGTCATCACCACAAAACAACGTCTGGAAGGGTCAGTAAACGACGTAGTGATCCAGGAGTTCACTGATCTAGAGGCTGTCACACTGCAGCAGGTCGAAGCAGCTCAAGCCAAGCTCGAGGCATTCGAGGCAGAATTGATTAGATCAAAGTGACTCGGGACGAGTCACAGGTGAGTGTTGGGGGCTTTTTCACCCTTGAACAAGTTTTGAGTAACAATTGGTCATAATTGACTATTTTTGGAACTTCGACAGCCTTTCAAAGATGGAGCGCAAAGAGAAGCGGAAATTGCGGAAGTCACGCCCCATTTTTGGTCATTTTTGGGTTTTTGGGAATATGTAATGGGAAAGGGATGTCGGCCCGTGGGTTTACCCACACTTAGGCCCACTTTTATAATGTATAAATAGAAGGATAGGCAATGTAAGAAGTAGTAGATGTGATTTCTTAGTGCGATTGGTAGTGCATCTATGTGATGTTGAATAAGTGCTCCGTGTGAACTGTGTAAGGCTTGCAAGGCTAAGTGCAAGTTATTGTGAGGTTGTTATAGAAAGCTAAGTGTTGTAATGCAAGGAAGAAGGATACAGCGATCTGCGCAGATCTTCTATCCTATGCGAAGAATAGTTTTGGAGGCTTTGTGCCTGTAACAAATTGAAGACGATAATAAAGAAGAAGATCTTGTGGACGTAGCCCCAGGGTGGGGGGTGAACCACATAAATCTGTTGTTATGCTTTGTGCTTTGATTCAATGTGTTTATATTTTCTTATGCTATATGCTTTGATATATCCAATTATGCTCTGTGCTTCTTAGATATATATGATTGTTATATTTGATGTGTATGAGGATGCTTAGTGTTGATCTTCTGGATCTGATCTGGGTTACTATGGTTAAGTGCTGAAATACTGTAGATCTGAGTGTACACCGCAAATCTCTGTGCTATCTGCGAAGTATAATAAGGGTTGAATATTGATGATTGATCTATTCTAAGTGCTCTGTAAATGATATAATCATAGATCTGTGTCCCAGCTAAGGTTGCAGACACCTGAGTCTTTCAACCACCCCCGCCTCTACCTCGGGTGAGACTTCATCTGCTTCGTAGGTGTTTCCGAAAGGGCCGGTAGTTAGGGATTTTTTGGTGTGCTCTTTAGCATTGAACCCTAGGTATTCCCCTATTCTAACAAGGCCTCAAAATGGCCCCGAAAGTTTAGGACCCGAAAAAGTGTAGAAAAACTGCCAAAATGGAAAATTGTGCTTTGAGCCAGTGGAATAGGTGGGTGGTCACCAATTTCCACTTGGATTATCCCTCCCCCCTTAGGAAGTATTGGTATCCATTGTGTCAAGTTCCTCCATTAGACAATGATACTTTTGTTGAATCTGACTCCTGGTGAGCCACTTTCCCTAATGAAGAAATTGCCCTGGTTTGATGACTCGATAAATTTGGATGGTCTGCTAGCAGGTTTCCTTTGTCTTGGTGTCCATGATCTGATAAATTGTCACATGTTTGATGTAGTCAAGATTGATTTTTGTAGGGGAAAACCAATCGATCGCGTCCAGAGTGTCCAGGAGAGGTGGAAAATATGGTCGAAGTAGTTCCACATTAAATACCTGGTGCAAGCCAAGGAAAGAATGAATACTTAATTCAAAAGAATTCTCACCCACCACCTTGGTGTTGGTGTAAGGCCCATATCAAAGTGGGAATATATTTTGATGGGGTCCTATGAGGCGCTCTTTCTACAAGTGAAACCAAACCTTATCTCCCACCTGGAACTTATGTGGTACTCAATGTTGATCATGGTGTTGCTTGTACTTGGCATTGGATTTATGCACAATATCATCAACTTGTTATTGGATGTGTTGTATGTGCTCAACAAATTTGGATACTTGATCAACCTCGGTCTGAGCATGGGAGGACTCTTCATGTGCAGCTGAAATGGGTAGAGCTACATTAATGGGAGGAAATGGTTGGAAGCCCAAGCACAACTGAAAATGGTTGCAACCAATAGAGTAGTGGAGGGATCTGTTCTAGCTATGTTGAACATAAGGAAGTCTTTCATCCCATGTACGTGAATGTTTGGAATTTTACATCCTCAGGATATGGAAAATCATCATGTTGACTACCTATGTTTTTCCATCATTCTGTGGGTGTAAGGTAGTCGACTTGGTTAGCTTGTTGTCCATCATCGACCATAGGCTAGACCAAAATATGCTCAAGAACCTAGTGTCTCGATTAGAGATAATTTTTATACAAATTTTTTCCTCACCCCATGAAACTTGCTTGGATGGATTTTCCATATCCCTAGACTTGAAGTCCCCTTTTGTACTTCCCAGAGCCAAAAAGCAAATTTTCCACATATACGCGCCCTCCCAGTTAGACAACACGCGTATACACAGGTTTCTCCATTTCATCCCGTATACATCGGGTTTGGTGCTCAAAATTAAAAANTGTCAAGCTTCCATGTCACGTCACGAGATCCATGATCCTTGACCTTCCATATATTGTAAAGGCTCCAAATCGACCCTTTAGTTCCATTTGAAGGCTATAAATTGAGCCATATCCAAGCTGTGTAAGGGAAGAGAATTCAACTTTTGAGAGCAAAGATACTATGGAGAAAATTCACTTCACATTGAGTCTGCATCCCTTTATTATTGAAAGTATGAACTCATTGTTCATCCCCCAAGCTCTTACTTCTTTGATGGAGAACATCATTGTCTCATTTATATGATCTTTCCTTTGGTGGAGGATTGAAGTGGTGGAGGCACAATTGGAGGGACTTAGTTTCTTGGTTCCGAGATGTGCCGACATAGAAGTTTGTCACCTATATGTTGATTATTTTAATAGAAATAATCTTTTCCCGTCCAATTGATATCTTGAAAATATTTCAATTATTATTCCATGGGAGTATTTTTCATGTATGTTAATGGATTATGTTATTTTATATGCTAACATTATATTATTTCATATCTTGGTTGTTGAGGACAAGTTGCAGGTATAAATCTTTGAGTTGCGTGCTCAATGGTGGTCTTCATCGGACGTCCATACGAGGTAATTTTTTGACCTTGTCTTGTGAGAATTTCATTTATATATAATACTCGGGATTGGAGTTGATTTCTGTAGTCATTTCATCTGTTGTGGTTTACCCCAGGACATAAAGATATTTTCCTCATAACAAAATTGGTGACCATACTGGGGAATGATCTTTTATTTGGGGTTTGGAGTGTTTTTCTCCTTGACTTGCTCTCTATTAGCCTGAGTTTTCTTGTCACTTGATTGCTTGACAACCTATTTTTACTTTGTATATGATTTTCTTGGCTTAACCCTTGCATTGGGAGTGTTTTACTACATATACATGGGTTTTCCCTTGATAGACGCGTACATACGTGAGATGTCCTTCTATAGGGCGTGTACATATGCGAGTTTTTATCAAACAATCACATACATCAAATATTTAGGCTTACTAGATGAGTTTGATTTTTTCTGTGTGAGTTTGGTTGGTTGTTGAGTCTTCTTGGGTCTTTTTCCTAACTGTTAACTGCTTATAGAGTGATAGGAAACCTTCCTATTGTTGAATTTTTAGGCGATATTCTTTCTTATCATCTTTTTCATGGGTTGTTCTTTCACATTGGTCTGAGTAATTTCTTCTTGGTATCCGTCTTGGATTGTCTCTTTTTTATTGCAGTGGGGTCTACTTATGAAGCTACTATTCAATCCTTTAATTTTATTTTCTTTATATCGAAAATACAAAAAAAAATTCCTCATTTTGCATTATCAAATTTTCCATCTGGATTACTTAGTATTGATCTTGATACATGTGGAAATATTTCATTTTATTGACATTGTAGAAGTTGCATTGAGAGTTGAGTTTAAAAGCTTACCATCTCTTGAGAATTTAAGATTAGGACTTAGCAGTATTTTTATTCATTTTTTTGATATCCCGTCAGTTTCACGACCACGCCTCTTGAGTAAACAAAAGCCATTAAAAGTAACACTAATTAATTAAGATTGATTAGAAACAATTTTATTTATCAGGGTACACAAAAAAGCATAGGATATAGGGCCTTGGAATAGGACTTTGTGAGTAAAATTCTCCAAGGATATTAAAATAAACATATGTGTCTGACCAGGGAATGGTGAAATCCAGTGTGTAATTAGTGACGTCAGGAGGCTTCGCTCACAATGGAGTTAAGCATGAGGTCAAGCAAAGTTGGTTGCAGAGATAACCCTCTAATACCTTCCTTGTGTTAGAGATAATTATGTGGCTTCATTCGTATATGGGGGTCTTGTTAGTACCTTTACCTCCGTGAGAGGCAATGCTTTCAAGGTTTTGAGATTTGGTACCTTTCCTATATGGTTGACCAGACTTACGATTGTTCACCTGTGCATTGGTTATATCGTGGTGTCTCTAGTTTCTTGACATATTTAGCCACATAGGTTACTTGAAAGGGTTATTTTGTAGGTACCCTGATTCAAATAAAGGTCGGACAACACACAGATTTTATGGAGGATTACCTCTCTGGGGGGATTTGACTGGCTACGCTGTTAAGCCCATGAGGGACCTTATAACTGATTCTGATACCTCCAATATTTTGAAGGGATTCTGAGGCCCCTCTTGGGCGAGGCATACCTACTCTAGTGAGGGAGGCCCCTTTTCAACTACTATATCCTGTTTGCATGCATTTATCATTTTGTGTTTTACTTTGGTGTGCTCTCTGATTGTTAATTGGCCTTAGGAGTTGGTTTCATATATTGAGTCTTGAGTCATCGTGGAGTAAGACCATCCTACCTGTAGGTCTCACCATTTGTTTAAGTTACCACCACATTTTGAGTCTTTACCAAATTTTCATTCTAAAAGGTGTAAATTTAATAGACATGGTACATATATCTCTACCTCCCAGACTTGTGATTGTCCAATTATGGGTATTTAGTCGAATCCAAATGAAACTGGGATTTTCTCGACTCCTATACCTTCTGTGGTTAATGGGACTCCTTTGAATCCTTCAACTACAATGGTTCTTGTGCCCGAGATTCCCGTCCTTACTCATACCCACCCTATGGTTTCTACTCGACCCATAGAAATGAAACCTTTCGGGTCTCTTTTTTGGTACACCTGGTTACAATTCTCAGCCCATACATTCGGTCTCTAACCCTTTTTCTTTGGGTATGCCCATCATGATGTCACAAATTTCATCTTCCATTCCAACGACTAATGCAAATCCTAGTGTTGGACCTAGGGGCATGGCTCCTCCACATACTTCTCTCTTGTTTGGTGGAGGTCACATTCCCCAAAGGAACCCTATGGTAGGAGGCCAAACGACTTTTCCATCTGGGTTGAATCCTAGTCTTAACCCTCCTAGATAGAGTTCTCAATCGGGTGAACAAGCCACTTTCTATATTTCATCCTTTCCCCCTTCATCCTCCATGACGATTCTAACAAACACATTTGTTATGACAAATACACCTCTATCCTCCAGAGTTCCACTTGGAAGGGGTCAGTTTCACACTATGGGCAACCCCCAGCTTGGAGCTCCTCCAGTTGGGGGAAATATTTATAACCCTCATTATGACTTCTCAACAAATATGGTGCCCATACAACCTCTTATGAATAAGTTTGGAGGAGGATATTACCCTACCCAATAGGGCCATGGTATATACCATAACCTTGGATGGTCTACAATCCCTCAACACCAATCTTTCCCGAGAGCATGGGCTCACCACAACCTCAAATCCCTTTTTTGGCCACACTTAATTTTCCAGATTTGTTGAGATTAATGAATGACCTGGTGTGTCACGATCCATCATGGAGCCCCGTCCCCACCAAGATTCCTTCAAACATTCTAAAATTACATGGAAAGACTAGCGAGGATCCAAGTGATCACGTTACTACTTTTCATCTTTAGTTCTCATCCAATTATCTTAATTATGATTCTATTCATTTCAGACTAATTCAATGCACCCTCATGGGGGTTTCAGTGAAATGGTACATTGAGCTACCCAGGGGCATGTATGGAAACTTTAATTAGATTATTTTAGTCTTTCTCAACAACTTCCAGTTGTCGGTTCGTTATGATGTTGGCATAGATATTTTGTCATTTTTCTACCCAGATAAGGCCACGCATAGCTCAAATCATATCCAAGAGTGGCGTAGACAGAAGAGGTTGATTAAAGCCTACATTCCTCTAGAGTTTATGTTGTAGTGGTTCCTTAAGTATTTATTGCCTTATATTTCGAAGGATGTTTCTACATCTGAAGTAACAACCGAGGAAGAAGTTATTTTCAAAGCCCAACAACTGGACCTCATATATGCTTAGTCTGGGATGTTGTATGAAATTATTCCTAACGTGCCATGGTTGAATTATGACTCTAGAAAAAATCTCGGGCCTCATACTGATGGCATCATAAGCTCTGCAAATGATAAGTCTACAGACTCGGTGATGAAACATTTGAAGGATTTGTCTCTAAGCCAACCTGTAGTAGGAAAAACTTCATCTTCATCCTCCACTCCCACTCATTCAGCAGGTATGCATTTTGTACAATCGTCGACCAAACCAAATGGTGACTAGCAACCAGGCGGGAATGGAAAGAAAGGACGAGGTAATAATTGTAAGGGTGGGAAAAATAATAAAAAAGCCAAGGACGACACTAACAATGTTAGATCGAATAATAATGTCGATGACAACAAGAAAGAAAAATAGAATATGAAGTTTCCTTGTAAAATTTGTAAAGATGATCACCTTACCCACATATGCCCCAAAATTTAGGAAGCCTCAAGGCTCTTATCACAATGGCCCGCTGTGCTGATCAATCCATTTTTTCATAATTAGCACATGGCTTCGGGGTCCTCTAGCACCGAAAATGTGTCGAGCGGGATTCAAAACACCTCGATACATGAAGGTGACCATCTATGCATTAATATGGTGAAGTATCATATTGATGTAGCCACTCGATCTCATGATTACAGTTCTTCATAGACTGTTACAGGTCTAGAAAAACACCCTTGCATATAGAAAAACTAGAGCCTCTGCCTTGTATTCCGAAAGGATTACTAAAACTCTTTGCCCACAATCCTAATGCCAGAGATGGCCATAACTATTTGATTGTTGAATATCTGGGACAAACCCTGTTATAGAAATATTTTCCTCACCATTTCTATCTTGCACATAGGGCCTTTTTCCATTTCCCTATGTAGACTTATCATCCCTTTTTGATGAATCTAGAGACAAAAATACACATTTTTCCACATATACGCGCCCTATCTACTATACAACATGCGTATACGTAGGCTACTCCACTACAACCCGTGTACATCAGGATTTGTGCCAAAAAATACAAAAATGGAGTCGGGTTTCCATGTCATGACAGGAGATCTCTGATCCTTGTCCTTCCACATACTGGAAACATTCTGAATCGGCCCTTTAGTTGCATTTTGAATACTATAAAAGCACAATTTCGAGCTATGGAAAAGAGGAGAAAGCATTCAACTTTGAGAGCAAAGTTACTCTGGAGAAATTACTTCATATTGAGTCTACATCCCTTTGTCCCTAGAGTCTGAACACAGTGTTCATCCCCCAAGCTCTTTACCTATTTTGAGAGAACCTCATGTATCTCTCCTATGAGCTTTCCTTTGGTGGAGGATTGAAGTGGTGGAGGCCTAGTTGGAAGGAACTTCGTTTCTTGGTTTCGAACCGTGCCGACACAAAGGTCTGTAATGTTGTCACTTCTGTTGATCAATTATTAATAGAAATACTCCTTTCCTGTCCTATTGATATCGTGAAAATATATGATTATTATCCGTGGGCATGTTTGTAATGTTTATTAATGGATTATTTTATTTAATGTGCTAACCCCCTTATATTATCACTATGTACTTGGTCTGCTTGTTTGTTGAGAACTTGTTGTAGGTATAAAGCTTTGGGTCGAAGTGCTCAACGATGGAACATCATTGAACGTTGGATCGAGGTAGGCCTCTTTCTTATCTTGCACATTAGTTTATATAGCATACGATGGAATTGAGTTGATTTCTACAGTCATACCTATCTGTTGTGGTTTACCCTTGGCCATCGAGAGTTTTCCCCTCATAACAGAGATGGCGACTCCGTTGGGGAGAGATCTTCCTTCGAAGGGTTGAAGTACTTTTTCTTCTTGCATTTCTCTTTTTCCTTTGTGTTTCTTGTCGTATCGCTACTTGACAGATTATGTTCACTTTGGGTCTGAGTTTTCAGCCTTTTTTTTCCCTTGTCTGGCCTTGTTTTAAAGCCTGTACACTTCTTTTTCCTTGATAGTCGCGTATACACACATGCTATCTCACTGCAAGCTGCATATATACGGTATGTTCTCTTGAAAATTCACGTATACCACTTTCCCTTGCTTATTTTCTTGGTTTAGTGATTGCTGGGTGGGATTTGATGTTTGCTGAGCCTTCTTAGGTCTCTGTAGTGCTTATTAAGCTTCTTTGGGTTGATAGGAAACCGTTTTGGAGTTGAATTTTTTGGCGTAGTCTTTCTTATTGTTTTTCATTTTTGGTTTGTCCTTGAACCCTGGTTTGTTTGCTTGGTTGTGTGGTATTCTTCTTGAGTTATTTTGTTTATACATAGTAGAATTTATATACTAGGTTTCTTTTCAGTCCATTCATTTTCTCTTTGATATATTGAAAATACAAAAAAAAATTGGCACTTTGCATTGGTTGGCATTTTTGTCTTTGAACCTTTATCATTAGCTTAGTGCGTTTAGCGAAAGATTTTATTTTACTTTTGAATTGCAGAGTTGAAATTGAAAATTGCAAATTTTTTATTAGCATATCATTCATTGAAAAAGTTAAAGATAGACTTTGCATTATATTCATATTTTTTTCTTGCAGAGTCATAACATCATGAGTTTCACTTCCATACCCTTTTGWGTAATCAYGACCAATAAAATTTATKCTTTAAACTAAAATTGATTAGTCAYGATTTTATTTTTAGGGTGCACAAACTAGTCTAGGATTTAGTGCCTTGGAATAAGATTTTGGGAGTAAACTWCTCCAAGGAAATTAAATCAACATATGTGTCTGAGCCAGGGAGTWGAGAAGTCCATTATATAATTGKTAAGATCARRARGATTCACTCACACCGGAGTTAATCATGAGGTCATGCGAAGTTAKTTGAAGGGATAACCCCTGGRTAYTCACCTAGCGTCAAAGATATTTCTGTGGATTTATTTGTATTTGGGGATCTTTCTAGTGCCCATACCACTGTGAGAGGTGGTTCTTTCAAGGTTTTGATCTTTTCTACCCTTCCCATACGGTGATCCAGACTTACGACTGCTCACCTGTGCATCGATTATACAATTTTTTATTAGTTGCTTGACTTAGGTATCTCATAGGTTACTTGCAGAGGTTATTCTTCTTGTACCCTGGGTTAGATAGGGGTTGGAAAACACATAGCCTTTATGGAGGATTACCTCTCTAGGGGGATCTGACTGACTGGGCCCCTATAAATGATTTTATTACCTCCAAAATTTAGCGGGGAGTCTCAGGTCCCTCTTAGACGAGACATACCTTCTTTAGCGAGGGAGGCCACTCAACCACTTTAGCTCGTTTGCATGCATATTGGCCGTTTGAATTTTTGGTATTCTCTTTGACTACTAGTTGGCCTTAGGAGTCTATTTTGGGTCTCATCATCATGGATAGTGGAGTTTCTTTTTCTCTCGCATTCACTGCTACCCACCCCATGATTCCTACTCACTTCATGGGGATGGACCCTTCTGCTTTTTACAATGGTATGCAGAACTACAACGCTCAGTCTGCACTTTGGGTCTCTATTCATTTTTCTGTTGATATGCCTTCCCCCATGCAATCCTCCCCCTGTCCCACATCTATGAATCCTAGCATTGGATTCGGGGGCACCATGGCTCTGATGCCTACTTCTTCGTTTGATATGAGTCGTGTTCCCATGGGAGGTTGGAACCTTCCCCCTTATGGATCCAGTACTAGCTATGCTCTTTCAAAATATAGTACTTAGATGGGTGCTTATCCCACTTATTACACCCCACCCATGTATCTTTCGTCTTCCATGTTAGTTATTTTGAACACTTTTTCCATGACAGGTCCTCAAGTACCCCCAGGTATTTCATACGGGGAGAATCAATTTTACAGTTTGGGCTACCCTCTTTATGGGACCCCTTCACAAGGGGGAACCATATATCCTCACTCGAATAATTCTTATCCTACCTTGGTCTCTTTGCAGGCCTTAGTGACGATACTTGTCCAAACCTCTTTGAACCATTTTGGCAAAGGCCACCACTTTTTTGGGCAGGGACAGGGGGTACACCTGGATCCTTTTTGTCCTGCAATATTTCAAAATCAATCTTTCCCCAGACCTTGGAATAAAATGCCGCAATATATTGCTAGCCCAGTCACTGTCAGTCATACTAGTGCTCCATCACCAACTTATTCCAGTCATGTCGGAGATGGGTCGACATTTTCTACAAATTATGTTGACAACCTGCCCCCAACCTTTGCCAATTATGTTGGGGGCACCATCCTTTTTACCCCAAATCATAGCCACATCACGTCTCCAACATCTATTCATCATATAGGATAAGACTCTCTTACCCCTTCCAGTCACATCAAGAGCGTGTCACCAGTCGTTGTGGATAATGCTGGGAGCATCAAGAAGCCTAGACGTCTCAGACGTAAGCCTAAATTCCTTTGCAAGACTTGTGAAGGAAGTCACCTTACTCGTTTGTGTTTGGCTACTACCCAGATACCAAAAGTGTGGGGCTCAACCAAGAGCCCTTCAGACTCTAAGGCATCTGTGGTTTCTCCACACACCACTTCTCCTTTGATCATCTTGGTGGTTCCACTGACGCAATCCTCTCCTGATCTCACCCCCTTTGTCAAGGGTGAAGCATCTCTTGCCCCCGTTACTATGCATCCTCTTCAACCTATAATTGAAGAAGTGGCCACACCAGTGCAATCTCTGGTCAATCCTACTCTCCCTAAAAAGAGTGATGCACCTTTCAGTCATGTCATCAATATTCCAAATCCTCCCCCTTCTGAACGAGAGAGATTTATTCTTCCCCCGAATGCTCTCACTCCAAGTCCTGATGAGGTTCCCTTCGATTGGGACAACCTTATGGGGCATCCCATACACCCACCTATGTCTTTTCCATTGAGAGACATTATTCGAACCATCACTAAGAGTATATACTCTGTTAGCACTCTCTCCTCCTCGACTTGGAGAGATTTGGGTTTTCCCAAGCTTTTGTCAGCTATCTGTAAGATAATGAATTTCCATAGAAGATCGGGATGGGAGCCTTGACCTCCCCCGTTTCATGTTGATTAGAACAACAAAACAAGTCTTAATTAATCTCTTTTCTGACTCATCTAAAAAACCGAAAATATTGTTGAGTGATTTGTCCCTTTCACACTCATTAAATTGGATTTGAAAGGTCATGAGTCTTAGTTAAGCTCTTTTCTGACTCGTTATCAAAAATAGAAAAGATTGCTGAGTGAAATTGTCTTTTTCACACTCGTAAATTGGATTTGAAAAGATGTCTATTTGGCACAAGTTTACCCCTTTTTCACACCAAGTAGACTAAAAGACATATAAAAGGATATTTTTTGGCATTAAGTTGTGATTGCATCTCATGCACTTGCTTGCAGTATTGAGCCTTTAGCCAGTTCTCACTTTGCATTATAAACCATTGCCTAAGCAGATTTTACATCCTCAACCAAGCAAATACTTGTTTATATCCTTCACAATTTGACACCCTATACTGTGGAGGGAACATCACTCCAAGTGTCCATCTCCAACATGGATTTCCTTACATTGATCATAGGTACGTTCCACTGTTGGAACTAGTTTTTCTTACTTGCGACACTCGTTTCCTCTTTTGTATCATAGCATTCATTTGTTTTGAAAAAATAAAAAAAGATGGGTGGGAAGGGAGTACTATATTATATTTGGCAGCAATCATGTCTCCTTTGAACAAAGCACAAAGTTATTGAGTCCTCGCATCATCATAATTTTGGGTTTAGCATGGCCTTAGGAAATTGATCTCATTACAGAGTTTTCTCTACTGACTGGTTACTCTTCCAGTCCCCATAGAGAACATTATCGATGCCTCTTGCATATGATAGTTATATCACTGGGTCCATGCTGTCGGAGTCTACCATATGTCTCATGCTCTTGTTCAAAGGAAGTTTATCAACCTGTGTCGACCAATCCTTAGAAATATTGACTTTGGATGTCGGCCATACCCTCAGTTTGTCTTAGAATCACATGATACTATGGTCTTATCATGCCCCTTGACCCTACTTTCATCATTGGTAGGTAACCTTGAACCCATCAATCAACATTTCATCATTGGTCGTTGACTGGGTGGTTTCCCTTGTGTTCGACGGTAAGACATCTATTCACACTTTGGGATTCATGTGTCTTGGATTCCATTAGCCTTATTGGTGGTTTCCTTGCCTTTGTCAACAATTTTCATCATTGGCTTCTATTCAGAGGATATTTTTCGTATACTGCTTGCATTTGGTACATGCGAAAGATGCACAGGCTCGTTGGTTCATCAACATGTTCTTCGTCTGCTCTCCACCAAATCATGAAGGTCCTACTTTGTTCCTTGTGTTGATTGATGAGATATTCCTTAAATGCTCTCCTTTCAGCGGGTTTATTTCCATCGACTTCAGCTCATTTATTCTGGATATGGGACCTAAATTTTTATGAGTACTTTGAGGCTTGCAGTCATTAGTGGCAGACTCTCTCGCCATTGACATATGAGAATACATCAATGTCTCTTGATCAATGGATTTCTCATTTGTTCAACACCGAGTCCTTTATTTTCACTTGTAGGAATGTACTCAATGTCTTGATACCTACTTTCATTATCGGTAGGTTGTCTCACATTTTTTAATAGTATACCTCAATGAACGGTAATCAAATGATGTCTCATTTTGTTCAAACTCAACTCTTTTATTCACATGATGTAGACTTTCACCCTTGGCAGATAATGTAGAAGACTTGAAGACATCTCTACGTGGCCGCAACTTTCCTGATATGTTGCTTCCTTTTCATTGGACCAATACCTATATGACTTCAGTGATCATGGGAGATCAAGATTATACTCCATGATATACATATATATTCATATTAGTTTTGAGACTGGTTTCACTGGGCCTTCTTCGTGACTATGACAACTTTTGGCATGTAACCGCATTTGTATTTTCCTATTCATGGCCACAAACACATATTTGGTATATTTTCCACATGGATCTGCATTGTATTCTTGGCAGCCATGTATGCAAAGTCAACACATAATGTAATGAGAAATTGTGTTCGTCCAACTGGTTCTCTACCACTCCACTCCTGGGTTATTTATAATGTATTTCGGCCATCACAGATACTCCTCTATTCTCACACATTAGGGGGCATCTGTTATAGCAAGATTTTCCTCACCATTGTTATCTTGCACAGAGGGCCTTTTTCCATTTCCCTATGCAGACTTGTCATCTCTTTTTGATGAATCCAGAGCCAAAAATACACATTTTTTCCACATATACGCGCCCTATCTCCTATACAACATGCGTATATGTAGGCTACTCCACTACAACCCGCGTACATCAGGATTTGTGCCAAAAAATACAAAAATGGAGTCGGGTTTCCATGTCACGACAAGAGATCTTTGATCCTTGGCCTTCCACATATTGGAAGCGTTCCAACTCGACCTTTCAGTTTCATTTTGAAGATTATAAAAGAACAATTCCGAGCTATGGAAAATAGGAGAAAACATTCAACTTTGAGAGCAAAGTTACTATAGAGAAATTACTTCATATTGAGACTGCATCCCTTTTTCCCTCGAGTCTGAACACAGTGTTCAGCCCCCAATCTCTTTCCCTATTATTGAGAGAACCTCATTGTCTCTCCCCTATGAGCTTGCCTTTGGTGGAGGATTGAAGTGGTGTAGGCCCAGTTGGAAGGAACTTGGTTTCTTGGTTTCGAACCGTGCCGACACAGAAGTCTGTAATGTTGTCACTTCTGCTAATCAATTATTAATAGAAATACTCCTTTCCCGTCCTATTGGTATCGTCCAAATATATGATTATTATCCATGGGCATGTTTGTAATGTTTATTAATGGATTATGTTATCTAATGTGCTAACCCCCTTATATTATCACTATGTACTTGGTCTGCTTGTTTGTTGAGAACTTGTTGCAGGTATAAAGCTTTGGGTCAAAGTGCTCAATGGTGGAACATCATCGAACGTTGGATCAAGGTAGGTCTCTTTATTATCTTGCACATTAGTTTATATAGCAGACAATGGAATTGAGTTTATTTCTGCAATCATACCTATCTGTTGTGGTTAACCCTTGGCCATAGAGAGTTTTTCCCTTGTACCAAATCCCTTGTGCGATGTCATATTTGGAGGTGCTCCAGATGTTTCCTTCATAGAGGGACACCTTTTTATCTTCTTTAGGAGCTCTAGATCCATGTGGCTCAAAGGTTATTAAGTTTGAAATCATAGATGTTAAGCCTCACTTTCCTTACCACGTGGCCTTTAAAATCCATGTGAAGTACACAAAATATACCATCAAACAGACTATAATTTATGAAGGTGCTGCAACGTGCATGATGTCCCTAACCTGTTGGAAAGCCATTGGATCTCAGACTCTATCCCAATCTATGACTATGTTGACTACATTTGATGGACGTTATTTTTTACCCCACATAGTTCTTCCCGCCTTTCCAGTCTAGTTAGGTGGAAAGACAGTGGAGGTTGATGTCGAGGTGGTTGATGTGACCCTTGAATATAATTTACTACTAGGGCGTAATTGGACTTATTCCATGACTGTGGTTGTGTCTTCTGTTTTCCACACTTTATGTTTTCCTCACGAAGGAAAAATAGTGATGATTGATAAATTGTTCTTTGCACATCCTAGTCCTAATGCATTAGTTGGACCTTCGATCCCAGTGATCGAAAATTCTCGGATACCAACCAAGGATGTTGGTGTCGAAATGTATTCCTCTCTTATGGGTCGATTTTATTTCGTTCTACCAAGTCATCGCATTTATTCCATTTCCAGTAGGTCTTCGTCGTCAATGAGGTCTGTTCCTTTCCATACTTTGTATTTTAACAACCCTTGGACCCTACCTTCCCTGAATATGTCTTGTGAAGTCCAGTCGCACATTGGGATGGAAATGCCACTGTCAGCAATAGAGGTTTCATATAGAGTTTTTATTAACACTACTACTGACCTGGATCGTTGCCCCTTGCAGATAGACAAGGATGATATCATTCTAGAGCTCGATTGTCTTGTTCACATAATTTCCTCTACGATACTTTACCTTCATATGAATCCATCTTAGAGGCCATGAATGGTACCGATAGGCCTTGGGACGATATGCATCATCACTCTTATTTCCTCTCAGATCTTGTTAGGATCAAATAGAATAAATTTAGATCTACCTTGAGTGAGATGGTTGGTCACATTGTGGTTCCACTAGATATGCATGATGTTTATGCTGAAGGAAACATGGAAAACATTTATCCTATCGTCACGATCAAAATCTCTTGAATTCTTTGCAAAATTGAGAATGTATATATCGGTGCAGATTGCTCTCCCAGAGAAATTCAGATCCACACTGATCTCTTGAAACAATTTCATGATGTATTCACTTGGTCATATGAAGAGATGCCAGGGATCGACCCCAACATTGTAGAACATGAGATCAAGACTTATTTGTATGTTAGACCTGTTCGACAACATCTTAGATTTGTTAATGCTAGGAAGGCCCCTGCTATTAAGGAAGAGGTAGAAAAGATACTTAATGTTGGTTTCAGCTATCTGATTCCCTTGACCGAATGGGTGTCCAACCACGTTCATGTGAGTAAGAAAAAAGGAACCATCTGCGTGTGTATGGATTTTTGAGACGTGAACTGTTGGACACACCTTCCACACTTAGAGTGGGGGTGAATGAGTGTGGGGCTCTTTTTCCCAAAAATTCCTTCTTGCACAAAAACTCATCAATTAGCATTCAACATTTATTCATTACCCATTGTTTTCATTTATAACCAGTTATATGTGATCACATATCAACAACATATATCAACAATATATCATTAACAAGTCATCACCACAATCAACACAAAGAACACAAGTTATTACGGACTACAATCCTTGGGGTTTATCAGCAACAACTGAATAGAGTACATCTCTACAAGAGCACCAACTAAGATGAGGCAACAATCCTCAACAGATATCAATCTGTACCATAAACAAGAGCATCAACCATGCACCAACCTCTGCCAAACAGCCTGTAATCAACTTGTACCATAAACAAGTGCATCCAACCATGTGCCAAATATATACCAATCATGTTTCAACCACTCATAAACAATGAATCATCAATATGTACCATCATCATCAACTATACACCTCATGTATGTGCCAACTCATCAACTGCTTGTCTCAACCATGACTAGTTTTGGATTAGTCAACAACCCTAACTTGAAATAATGATAACTTTGTACCTATATTGAATAAATATCTGAAACTAATACACAATATTATTCAGTGTTTTTTATGCAATTCCTCCAAGTGGCACTACTTGGAACCTCTCAGAAAAGGATTTATAGCAAAAATGGCATACCTTGCTGAATTATGGCTTATTCTAGAAAGCGACCTTGTAGAGAGTTCCCCACAATAAATACTTGATGAAATGATATGAAACTATTACAAAGAATACTAAAGACTTTAATCTAACCAACACAATTGGTCTCACTGAATTCGGGTCTGTTATGAAGAAGGTATGACGTTTTTACCCGAAACACCTGATTTTGACTAGTTTCAGGACTAGCCACAAACCCTATTTTCCACGGAGTGTAACTCCCACAATACAACGACCCACAAGCTGAATGTTTAACCATAGATACTTGGTTATGTTTTCTCACTTGCATAGCAATTTCAGGATCTGAATCATTATAGAAAACAAGTTATAGCGACAATGGTGAGATGACCTGTAAATAACATACCTTAGAAAGCACCATCAAAAGAATTTTTCCTTCCTTGCATTTCGGCCTTCTTTTCTTCACTTTACTCAGAATTTAGGCTTAGATATCCTTGGTTACCTCAGTCACCTATAGATATTCAATATTCTCAAGTGTTCCACACAAAAAATGCTCAAGAATCTCTCACAAGAAGCTCTCCATCAATACTCCAAAATATATTCCCACAAGAAGCTCTCCATTGATCCACAAAAAGGATGATCTACAAGAGACCATTGCTATATTATTTATACTTTCATCCTTTAGGTCA